>VYZR01122968.1:24859-36262 GCA_013400675.1 Oxylabes madagascariensis
CAACATTTACTGACAATGTGTTGTTCTGCTGCCTGATGATGTTGATTTCTTTCAAGAAAAATGCTATACAAATAATAAAATAAGTATTTCATGGTTTTCTCCTTTCTGTTAGTTCAGTCAGAGTTTTCTGGTGCTATACAGTATAAATATTAATCCTGATATACATTGAGTTCTATCGTGGAATTGCAGTCATTTTTAGACTGACGTGACTTCACTCAATTGTCACATTCCTTTAAGACCTCATAAATACAAAAACCCATATTGTTGTGCATATGTATATAGGGTACATTTTTATGCCTCGGTTTTACTAACACTCAAAATTAATATTCAACAGTGTGGGACAGGAGTTTTCTTCAGTTGTGAGTCTACCTCTTTTGTGTCCTTGACAACAAACAGCACTATGATTATATACTTCCAAAATAACTGATGTGCTCATATGGAAGTTAATACTGGACTTCAATATTGTGAAAATAAAAGATTTTTGTCTCTTTTGAATTTGGAGCAGCTAAGAACACTCTGAAAAATACAAGTTTTAGCACTTTAGATATTTTTCTGCTACATCCTATGAATAAGACTATCTTGTGTTGTTACAACTCACTTGCTAAATTTCCTTCTCAAAGTCATGTATGCAGTTTGCCTTTCTCAAGGAATTTGAAACATGCATTTTTCATAAAAATTCTCTATTTTGAGAAGGTGCTTATTTAAGCTGAAAAAACATGACATCAAAGTTTTGGATATGGCAAAACTATGTTGAGGAGCAAACATGTGCGGTGGTTAAAAAGGGATGGACCAATAAATACCAACAGACAATTGTAGTCCCGAAAATGTCAGCCAAGTATAGCAGTCCTTGTTGGACATGGTATTTCATATAGACTGCAGGGCAAAGAGAATTTCTGCTGGGACTCCAGCATTTCCATTTAGACAAATGGGTTCTACTGTTAACTGCATGACTGGAGTTTCTTACTCGACCTCTCTCTGCCTGAGCTCACGCACCAAATGGCTGATAATGAGCTGGCAACAACTTGTCCAGATTCAAGCAAAATATTTGTGACAGGTCATTGCACAATAATTCAGATTTGTTTTTTATTGATATCTACACGAAGTTGTTTTAAAGAGGCATTAATATTCCAGAAATGGGCTGGGATTTTCACATTCTGACATTTTCACACCTTCATGCCTGTAACTGAGATCTTAAATACAGACGTGTGCAGGTAACCAAGAATCTACCATTATCAGCATAGAAACAAACCCTCACATAGTGAACACAGACTCGACATCAGCTAGCCACAAGGCACCTTCACTAAAAAGCCACATAACCACTCAGCCTGTTGCTAAATCTGACTTAAGGGGAAGCAGTTCATACAAACCACAGTCCAGCATTACGCTTCTGCAGCCACATGGCTTGCAACCCATAACTTGCCTAAGGCCAGAAAGCATAGGCATGTAAGTCTGTAAAATACTATGTAGGTGTGTTCATAGATAGTATTTTAAACCACAGATTCAGAAAAATGATCCTAGAATGACTCATTCAAAATATGCAAAATTCATTTTTCAAACCAAACACTACTGTGTAAATGGCAGCAGGAAAGCCCGGAATCATTCAGAGTCATCTGCTGCTTTAAAGCTGTGACCTATATCTAGCAGCCAAGGAAAAGACATTAGAAGACAGAGCTTTACAACAACAGGAGATTATTAGGCATAACAGAGAAACAATTGCTTGTTGCAATTACAACTTCAAAGCAGAATTTAACTCTCCCATCTGCACTGCGCATCTCTTTTGTACGTTTTGAACTTGTTCCGCTATGAATCTCCCAGTGCTGTCACATGCCATCTATCCAAGTGTGCCATGTGCTGGCAACATGGGAACTACTGATGGGTCAAAGAGGAAAATTTTGCCCTAACACAAAAAAGCAAGGAAAAAAAAAAATCCTGCACTTGAAGAAAGCTAATGAAAATGTTGATAATTAAGGGGATGCCCTTGATAGCATTCAGCTGTCCAATTTTCCTATATCCTGTAAATTTTCCCTTTCATAGTATTTATCAGGTTCATATGTAAGGTACCTTGTTTAGATGCTGGAAAAGATGCTGCCATGTTGTCTCACATGAGCTTTGTCCTGGGAGCCAGTAGTTTTTTTCCTCCAAATAACAGAATATACTGAGGTAGTTGCACCAAAGATTAGAAAGCCTGTTCATAAAATATTCATAAAAATTTATCTGTCTTATGACTAGAACAATCTTTTAAATGAATGACTAAAACAAGCAACATCCCCTCACTTGCTCAGGGCAGATTTATCCATGGAATAACATGTGAATTCAATACATACAGGATATTTCCCCCAAACAGATTTTCCTGAGGGACTGGGGGTGTGGGGGGGAAAGAGGAATATACAAACACACACTGCTGCATTTTTGAATTCTGATATGGCAAGCAAAGCAGAACAAAAAACATCTGTCAGTTCCACACAGCAAAGCCCAGCTCCCATATGCCACCCCTTCTCAAGAGAGGATTAATGTTTTAATAGGCTGAGTTCACATCATCTATTCTGCATTCAGTAGGCAAACCAAACAAACAAAAATCTATCTATACAATTTGATTTAACCCTGATCCATGCACACAGCCCCAGAAGTGGCCTTTCTGCAGGGAAATTGTGTGGTGACCAGAAGAAAGCAGGTTTCCTTAGGCTACTCTGCAATGGTAACTGCAACTGCAGCTGCTGCTGCAGCCCCTGGCCAAACTTCTGCTTGCTACAAACCCCGAGAGCCACTCTCTGACCAGGTAATCTGCATAGCCATAAACTCACCAGCTCCTCTACATCTTTGCCATATTATTTCATACTGCTTTTGCAAGTGGGTTTATTCAGTGATATAACACTGGTCCCTGCTTCTGCAGTATGCTTTCTGTTGCCATGGAAGCAGTGAAACCACAGCCATTGCCTATGTCCAGCACTTACCAAAGCTTGGGAGCAAAGGCAGACTTTGCTGCAGAGGGAACAGAGCACCTGGACAGAGACAATGACCTGCAGTCACATTGAATGCAGTGAAACTTTGCCAACACACTAGATTGTACTGGAAAAGAATTTCAAATCGTGTTTCTAATAATGGTGGCAGCTACTGCTTGCCTGACAAGCACAAAGAAAGGTGCTTTCTTCACCTAAAGAAGTTTCACCAATAATGCTTCTTTAGGTAAGGGCCAAGGTCTTGGGTCAAACTGAGCTCTTAAAAATCAGCTTGCAGTCACCAGGGGCACTCACTGATTGCCAAGTTTTCTTTTTGTTGACAGAATAATAAATCACTCCTAAAAACTGATTCTAGATGAGTCAGAAGAGGCCTATAGTCCACATGTATGAATTTAATCTTTTAGTTCCCCAACTCCTTTAAATATTTTTTATGAACTTGATTGGTTTTGCTGAAGCAAAGCATAAACAAACAATTTTATGCTTTATGCTAAATGTTCCATGACACATCTCTGAGTTTGCTTGAAGGCGGGTAGAAAAACTGTCAGGAGTAGTGCAGATCCTGTACATATGACTATTCAACACATAGATGCATTCATGTCACACATCACCACACTTTCTTGTAAGACTATCATGATTAAAATGGACAGGAGGTGTTTCAGAATTAGTTACCACCAACACATTTTCCTTTAGGAGATCGCATGGATGAGACACTCATTGTGGTGGACTGCCCCTAGGCAAACACCAGGTGTCTACCAAAGCCTCTCTATCACTCCCCTCCTCAGCTTGAGAGAGGACAGAAAATATAACAAAAGGCTCACGGATCAAGACAAGAACAGGGAGAGATCACTCACTAGTTACTGTCTTGGGCAAAATAGACTAGAATTGGGGAAATAATTTTAATTTAGTACCAATTTATTAGTAAATTTATTGCCAACCGTATTGGCAGCTAGGAATCCATTGCTGGCAGCACACCAAGACTGAAATGGTGAAATGGCACCGGTACCTTGGTCACTTATTCCTGAGAAAGTGTTTTTTCTAGCTGAGTCTCAAGTGAGAACAAAAGTGAAAGCCCAGGAGAAGGGTGGGAAATGCACCCTAGACATGTCCATGCCTGCCCATCAATGTCACCTTTAGACTAGTGCAAGACAGACCTGCCCCATGCTGGGACACAGGCACTGATGAGCTTTCTTCTCCTCTGTCTGACTAGAGTCCCATGTAGCTGCGAGAGTCACCGAGCCAGCCATGCCAGAGCATGCTGACAGTGGATGCAGCTGTCCAGGTCACAGGTTTCCAGGAGTGCTTGATGCCTCTTTGTGAGGCTGGGGATGATGAACAGTTCTTTTGTAGAAGGTGTGCTGGGGGTGAGGAGCTGTGTCATCAGGTGAAGGAACTATAGGAAGAAGTGGACAGGCTACTCAGTATTCAAGTGAATGAGTAAGAGATAGACTGATTATTTTCAGAGACACTACAGTCTCAAGACTTTTGGGAGTCTTGAACCTCCAGTGTAGTGGAGAAGCAGGTGGACTCAGAACCCTACAGGGTAATTAGTCAAAGGACTGTTAGTCAAGGGGCTGTTAAAGATGAAGGCTGGAACTGAGTCACTGTGCATATCAGGAGGAAGGCTCATCTTCCTTCTCAGCATTTGACTGGCCCATGGAAGTGGTCATAGCCCCAAGCCTGATAAGAGTTCAAGAAGCATTTGGACAATGCTCTCGGGCACATGACGTGACTCTTGGAGATGGTCCTTTGCAGGGCCAGGACTTGGTCTTGATGATACTTGTTGATCCCTTCCAACTCAACACGTTCTGTGATTCTGTGGCAAGGTCTGTCACTGACATAAAGTAACTAGTTCACTTCAGCTAACTCATGTATAACTCCTCTCCTAGCTCTATCAGAAACAAACACAGAGAATTAGCACAACTCTTCCTGCCCTTACAGCCGTCACACAGCTTGCATGGTATCCTTCCCACCAGACACATTTTTATAGTGAGTTTGTAGAATAGAGGCTGGCTACTACCTTTTGTTTCACTGTACCTATCATAAATGCACTCTTAACTGACCTTTAGGCAGTCCAATGATAAAATATAATTTATAGGAGGAGTTTTTCCAGTTTCTAAAGTTACATCACAATGTGAGTTTTTTGTTCATTTTACCAGAGAAGCACCTGGTACCCTTGATTCTCCCAGAATGAAGCAATTGTGTGTGAAACAGGCAGAAAAAGTACTCCTGAATAATTTTTATTAGAGTGTGCTGATTATTTTCAAGCCAGATTCATGCTTTCACAACAATCAAGGCTGATACAGAAAATGCAATTTAAGTGTTATCACTCATTACCCACTCTCCCCAATAATAGTTACATATTTGGCAGGAACAAAATCTTACAACACCTCCTCAATTCTTGCCGTTTTACTTGGGATAACCCACCAGCAAAGTTAACAAAAAGAGACTTCTTTTATTTAAAGGCTAGACTTGTACTATGAGTATAAACCACTGGACATCCCCACACCATTCAGAGTAATTTTCTGGAATTTATTGCTGATAGACAGGCACAAACCTCCTCTGCTCACAGCTCCTCTGTTCCGAGTAACTGTCCTGGCTACCTCCACTACCTGGAGGCCCCTGACGTGCCTTTTACAAAGGCTGCCAATTGCCCTCATTCCTGAGCCAGCAGAAACCCTGTAAATCTTTCCTAACAGGGTTAAGACAAGAATATGTGTTGGTATGGCAACGTGTGTTGCAGCTCTGAAAAGTCTTTTTCAACGATTTGGAGTCAGACTACAGATTTGCCTTCCACACCTGCCTGCAGGCATGAAGTGCATTTTTGATTTTACCCTCTCATGAAGCTTGTCTACTCAGTGCAGAGCATGGATTGGCATATCCACTCTGGATAAAGGAAAAGAGAACAGCTAGAAAAGAAAAGGGCCTGATTAGAATCTTCACCTCCGCTGCCATAGCAGCCAAAATACTAGCAACCATCTGAACAAGAACAGCAGGTAATTTCCCATTTTCCTCCAGAAGGAGAAAGAAGGAAATAAATAATGACTGCTTGAGTCACACTTCTCTCCTTGTACATTAAAGCTGAACAAAACAATGCAAGAATAAGCTCATAGGCACAAGACAACTTTTGCAGATCTTATTAATGTGCTACAAAGAATGCAAATGCCATCTTTCACAGAGAATTCCTGCAGGCCTTATCCAGGGTACCTCTCATTGACATGAACAGGAGCTTGACTGAGAAAAGGCTGCAAACTTTGATCCATAAATAGGATCTCAGCACATTTCACCATGGAAACAATTGCTCAGGTTAATTCTGTTCTCTTCAAGACTGTAGCAGGAACTGCACCAGATACTTCATAGATCAGAGAAATCACGTGCCTCAGTACTGCACATGGGGTTGAAGAGCTCAGTTTGGCTCAGTCCCAGTCACACTACTCCCCCTGACTGGCACTAAGACTGAGGTGAGCTGTCATTAGCATCACGATTTCAAAGAGTACACCTGCAAGAAGAGAACGAACATTGGTTGTATAGCAATGCTATTCCCTGGAACGATCTACTACTCTGTTTCAGAAAAAACATTTCCCAGAAACAAGATAAACGCAGCAGACTCCTCAAGGAGCATCCCGAACAACCTGATGCCCGCAGGGACCCCGTTCAGGTCTCTCAAACCCGTGCGTGCGCGTACAGATCCCCCGTCGCAGCCGAAGCATCCCCGCGTGTGCGCGCCCCGCGCGGGGCTCCCCCGGCCGCGGTCGGTGCCCGGCCCGGCGCGAAGGAGTTAACGTGCCGGGACCCCCGCCCGCCCAGCGCCTCCTGACGTCAGCCCCGCGCACGGCGCAGCGCTCGGCGCGGCGGCGGCGGCGNATGTCCGCCAAGGAGCGGCAAAAGGGCAAAGTGACCAAGGACAGCGTCACCCTCCTGCCCTGCTTCTACTTCGTGGAGGTGAGTGGCCGCTGCTGGCGGGGGGCGGCGCGGGGAGCGGCGCGGAGCCGATCCGCGGGAAGCGGTGCGCCCGCGGAGAGCGAGCTGCCTCCGGGCTCTTGCCGCCCCGGCTGATGCAAAACCCTTACGTGATGCTTTGTCTCGCCGGCATCAGCATCGAAGCTCCCGATAAGGAGCAGGCATAAATTCATCTCATCATCCGAGCCTTTTGAAGCAGGAATTATTTCTAAGAATTATTCTGAACATGAAAGGATTGCTCAACTAAATCGGGCTATGTGCACGGGAACCTCTCGGAAGGAAGACATGTTTCAAGAAGGGCTGGCTTCCAGGCAAACGCCGCTCGCATTGCTTTGATAAAATAAAAATCACGTTCATAAGGAAATGCTTAGAAAAATAGAAATGTTCTCAAATAGGTAATCACTGATATATTTTTGCTGACCCCTGAAGTATGTGTTTCCTCTATCAGAGCTAAAAAAAAAAAAATTGGAAGACAGAATGAGGTTCTCCGCACATCTTCTAGGGCAAAACCTGCTATGGCTGCTCAGCTGATAGCAGGTGGAGTTGCAGAGACGCTGGCTGCTTGGTGTGTCACTTGGAGACACTTAGCCTCCCTGGAAAGCGCTGGCACTTAGGTACTTCTGGAAGATCATGAGTAGACACAGTTTAAGCTTAAAACCATTGTGGTGTGGATTTGTTTAATGGCCCAGCAGAAGGAGGAAGGTGAAAATGTTTTATGGGTTGAGTAAAGTGTTTCACGTGACCCTACTCAAAGGGAAGAGACCCTGAGGTACTTTGAGGTACCTAACTTAGGTAGGAAACTGGTTGTGAAAATAGCGTGAAGAACTTAATGGTAAAATACAGTGTAAGTTAACTATACCTGGCACTCAAAAGCATAAAATACATACAATACTTAATAGATAAAAATAAAAATATATAAACATAGGGTGAAATATGAAGCAAAATATTTTTTCTCTCAGATGCTCTTGAAGGGCTTTGGAGGTTCTCTAGAAGGTGGAAGGGGGTTGGATTCAGAAGGAATTTTAGGTAACTGTGGGGTGTTTCTGTTCTGTAAACACCTGGATATGGTCAGCAGCTAACACTAAGCTGTGCCAACTGGAAACAGAGACTGGATATATGGAAGCATCAAGCTCATCCTGTCAATGTGATTAGGCTTGCTCAAGAAAAGCCCTTTGATGGAAGGTACTTGCTGTGCCATATATTAGCTTTGCATAGGAGGGAGAGGGAGAGGTCAAGCTTGAAGAAGCCCCTAAGAAAAGGTAAGGGGCTTCTTTACTCTCTGTGCCCTCTTTGCTGCTGTGGGAATCCAGACAGGAAAGGAGGCTGCTGTACCTCAGCCTGAGCTGGACTCTAATGCTGGAAATGATGTAGAGCTCCTGCAAGACATAACAGAACTTGTGCTGTTAAGTGGGCTGTGCTTTGGCCTGCAGCAAGATGGGATGAAATGCAGAGCAACAGCACAAAGTGTGTGCCTGCTACTCTTAAGAGTTGCCAAATGTAATACTGATTGCATACATATACCTTCCCTAGAAGCTCCCTGCAGCTGTTACAAGGAATAAGGTAAAGGATTCTGTGAGCAGTGAAGACCCTACACTGAACTCTGCTTACAGTTCCCACATGAGGCAGGCGAGTTCTCCACTCAGGTCTGGACTGTTAGGTCCTCAGCAAGTCATTTCAAGCTTCAGTTAAAAACAGTGGAGATCTTTTCAACACCCAGTTCCTCTGAGGGAGTCAAAGTCCTCAAATAACAGAAAGGTCTCCTAATGAACTTTTAAATCTTCTATGTTATTCAGACACAGGAGCAGTCAGGAGCTTGTGTGAGCCCTTCTCCACAAAGAGTAATTTCTAGTTATTGAACGGCAGACTTACAGCCACTGTTAAACTAAAAAGTAAAAGCAATCAAGAGAAAAAACTGACTGCAATACACCTGAACCTAAAGGTTGATTAGAAAACTTTTTGGTGAGTTATCAGCCCTGTCCCATTACATAGCGGTAGGATTTGAAACCATTTCCCACTTTTCAGTTGAGTACTCAAATCACTTGTGTGAAAGGGTAACAACAATCCATGTGATACTTGAAAGGAGCATGTAGCTTGTGTTCCCTGTGGACGCCCACTCCGCGTTGGTGCACATGCGCACTAATTCTAATCAGACTAACGAGAATGCCTTTCTAAAGCTTTGGAGCACAGCAAATGCCAGCACTTCAGCAGCATCAGGGAAAGGACATGATGACTTAAAATCTTCTGCTGTGATTGGCTCAAACAGAAGCAGATTAAGTTGTACTCCATAAAGAGGGATTTATTCAGAGATCATTTGATTGCAATGAGAAGTTTGCAAGTGTAAGGGATAGAGGAGTCACCCAGTGTGGTTGACAGGCATTACCATGTAATAAGGATTTCTTTTGTAAGCAGGAGGTAAGGTCCTAATGCAATCCAACAACAGCCAACTACCTAAACCCAAAACTTACTTACTTTAAATTAGGCTTTCTGAATTTTAAAGCTTTTACTTTCATAAATGGATGGTAAGAAACGGGCTCTGAACCTCTTGCCTTTGAATGCTGTTGATTCTTTTATGTTTCTTTTCTTTTGGCACTCATCCACTTTTATTTTTCCTCTCCTGTTCATAGCAGACAGTGCCTTCCCACTTTGAATTGCAACAAAAAAACCTCATAGCCCATTAAGTTTCCACCTTCAAAGAAGAAAAGTAGGGCTTGCTGACATCCACTTACCAGCCAGATCTATTTAGGAGGTCTAGGCCCAAGGAAAAGCACATTGTTTAGAAAATACATTTCTAAACATATGCTTGGGTTTTTTTCCTCTTGAATGCTAAACAAAAGCATAGACTTAGAAAAAAAGATGTTGAGTCGAAAGTTAACATTTTTTTCAACATGGTAGGAAAAGAGTGTATTTATGTTATACAAATGAAATATATTTTAAAGAGTGAAATGAGTGAAATAATACATGTAACAACCAATATAATGCAGGCATGCAGAACCTTAGAAACAGCAACACACAAATATAGTTCTGACACTAAGGGGTTTCAACTTTCAAGTTGAAAGAATGTGTTATGAATGATATTAACTCCAGTAAATAAATGTGTTTAGTGGCAGTGACTTTCAGGCTTAGATAAAAATATGATTACATAGAATGTAGGCAGGCCAACTGCCCTGGAGAAAAGGAGACTGAGGTGAGACCTCATAGCTGTCTACAGCTTCCTCACAAGGGAAAAGATGAGGGGCAGGTACCAATCTCTCATCTCTGGTGACAAGTGACAGGACCCAAGGGAATGGCAGGAAATTGTGTCAGAGGAAGTTTAGGTTGGATATTTTAGAAAGATTCTTCACCCAGAGAGTGGCTGAGCCCTGGAGCAGGCTCTCTGGGGAAGTGATCGCAGCACCAAGGCTGACAGAGTTCAAGAAGTGATTGGACAACGGTGTTGGGCACGTGGTGTGACTCCTGGAGATGGTACTGTGCAGGGCCAGGAGTTGGTCTTCAGTAATCCTTGTGAGTCCCTTCCAACTCAGGACATATTCTATGAACTGATGGACAATTCAAACTGGCAGGTGTTTCCAACAAAAGAGTTAAACATAAAACTAACGTGGTCCTCTTAAGATCATTAGAGCTGTTCTTCATTTACCTGGGAAAAACAAAAGGAGAATCAGGCTAGAGCTTTGAAAGACAGGGAAATGGAAAGAAAATGAAGAGACAGGTTCTGAAAAATGTGGATGGGTCATTCTCTAAAAGCATTAGAGGCAAGTAAACATTATGAAGTAAATCTCAACACATTTTCAATTACATATTTTTAAGTTGCATGATTCATAAAATGAAATAACTTGATGACTTATCCTATGTCTCGTAAGAATGTTTTAGAGGTTATTTTAAAGGACTGGCAATAATTCTGCTTAGCAGAATCTCTGATTAGCACACACTCCCGAGAGCTGAATAACTTTAGATTGCCTTGTGCACACTTACCTGAAGGACATGGTAATCATCACCATCAGGCAGTTAGGCCTCTTTTATTCCTAATTATGCTTAAGGCATTTTAGGGTTTTGTAGACTGACTGTTTGAGTTATCTGAATTTCATTTGCGTAGCTGAGAAAGACAAAAGCTTTCCATGAAAATTCATAGTCCCTCTGGCCTAGTGGGAATTACTTTTCATGGTAAAAAGTCTACATACCTCTAGGACATCTTGAAAATGAGTATTCCTGGAATAAGTTTTGGGTTTTGCTAACTGACTTTGTTTCTGGCATATTTAGAGTATATCATTATTGTATTCACTTAGAGAAGAAATATTGATGTCTTGAATTTTAATATCAATCTGGAAAACTTCCAGAGTTACGTAGTTTCCATTCCTGGCAGAGGGGTCACACTTTGGAGTCAGGACAGACAGATTTCTCTCCATGAAGGAAATAGATTGTCTTTACTCATGCTCTCCCATTTCAAAAACGCCTGGTTTAAATCCTGTTCTCATGGAAGTTGTGTAAATTTTGC
>VYZR01122988.1:0-10899 GCA_013400675.1 Oxylabes madagascariensis
AAAAAAAAAAACCCAAACCCTACTCTGTTTTCAGAACTTAAATTATTCACATCCATGAAAAGCAAGACCTATGGCAGCCCTGCAGACAACTTGCTGTGTAGCTGTGTCAGTAAAGCCATCAGGACACACATGGTGAGTAGGGAAAGGGATGGAGAGTAATTGCTGGAACATGTTTAATGTGCTGGATTTAATCTCTGCTCTGTGGGACATTTGCACAGCTTCAGCAGTGAGGTTTTACAGTGCTGGAACACTATGGAGGAGTGACAGGATCCTGGTATGAAATTCCTGTACTCGAAACTGCTTTAGGGATGTGTATATTAGTAGGTGTGATTTCATGTAAATTAACAGACAGAAATGTTTTGGACTCACATCCATGTGATTAAGGCTTCAACTGCAGTAAAAATACCTATATTAAGTACTGTGGCCATTCTGCAGTCCCTGTACAAGACCTGATTTCACAGATGAATTACTGTTGCATGATGATTAAGACTACAAACCTATCCAGAGGGGGAGACAGAAACATTCCCTCAAGAAAACAGTTTGCTCTACTATGGTTTCATTTAGAAGTAGGTGAGATACACTGTCCCTCCCTCCCTAATTATACTGACATTTGCAAGCACTTCTACTACACCGAGCAGCACTCTGAAGTGTTTCTGTAGAGAAGTGATAGTCAATGCCAGATGGTGCTGTGTTAGTTAAACTTCACCGAGTTCAGGAGTTGATTAATTGGTTCCAGTTGTTTGCTCACTGAGTGAGAAATACAGGCTCTCTCTCAGGGAGGCAGTGCTCTTGCACCACTTGCTATTTTATAGGAATAAGTATATTATGAATGGAAGGATGATGGAAGGCTTTGGTCCTCTGAGAGGAGTAGCTGGGAGCCACCTAAAGACTTCGCTGAAATGAATGTGGAATTTTTGCTGCTGTGGGAACAATTAGAGATTGCAGGATATATCTCACACAGCAGGGTCTTATTTCAGTGAAGACACTGATTTTCCCACACAATCCCTCTTGAGAGGAAAGCCTCTCATTTCTTGGGCATAAATATTAGGACGAGACTTGAAATAATTTGTCTTCTGGCAGACACTTCACACTCAATCGGAGTAGCTGGGGCTGATGCTCCTCAAGAAGGAATCCATGAGCCTTCTATGCCAAGTTGCTATTTTTAACATGCAGATGGTAAAAATCTGCCAGGGGGCATCACTGGCATCAATAGCACTGCTCACCCTCACTGGACAACTGGGTAATGAGCACTTAGGAGTGGATAATTAAAGCCTGAAGGTTGCTCTGATTAGCTGTTCCTGCAAAGAACTAAACCCACGTGTGGAAATTTATTTCCTGAACAAGAGTTTCTTGTTACTTTTTTTTTTTTTTTGCTTAACCTGTTTCAGAAGCTGCTGGGCTTTAAAAATAACAGCCTGCCTTCATCCATACCTATATTCAGAAGGAGACTGAAGTTAAAAGAAGACAGGGTAGAGGACACACTGGTTCCATGCTTCAAACCACAGCTCTTCATTAGTGATAATGAGGTAAGAAGGCCCTAAGTGACTTGTTAATGTTTCATATTTTTCCTTTCTGCTTGTTTTCAGATCACTTCATATTTCCAGGAAGGCTCTACCAACAACTGGACAGACACAAATGATACACTGTAGATAAAACATGATATATAACAAGCAGATAGAAATAAGAGGAAAATAGTTTCATCTTTGTTTTCCAGTTGTGTTTCTTGCAAACACCTGCTTTGCTGAAAGAAAAAACTAACAAAAAATACGAGTGACATTATAGTTCAGCTATTGATTCCTGTTTTTTTTACTCCTCCAGGGCACAGCATGAGCAAAATATGTCAGAAATAATTCCCTCTTTTTTAAAGATTAAAGACAACACGCAACTTTCCCCTCCCCTGCTCAAGTCTTTCGTAAAGGACAAAATACGTACTTCACAGGGATTCCTTAGTAATTAAGATTTTTTGATTACAGGGTTTCCATAAAACCGTGTAAGATTACAGAATCTTCTGTTGACAGCTCCTCTGACAGGACTGTGTGGAGACCCTTCACAGCAAAGTGGCAGGAATTGAAGAGTGACACTGGGCTGTCATTTTAGTTGGGATATTTACATACAAACAGACTCCATGGAGAATGAAGGCTACCTCTGGGACCAAAGAAACTTTGTGAGCAAACACTAATGCTCAATAAATGAAACAAAAAGAATATTCTGACTTCTTAAGCTTTCTGTATCAACTCTGATCACAGAAGGTATTCCAGGAGAACATAAAACCAACAGGAAGACAGCCGTGAGGAATCTCGGAAAAGCAGTACAACCCATCTCATTCTTTTGAGAAACACTCTTACAGAATTAAGAATTCTCTCCAGAATGAAAAGCAGCTGTAATTGTCATTTTTTTTCCTACTTCTTTTACTTCACCTTAAATGTTTTAAATGCTCTTTTTTAGGATCACCTGCTATGCATAGCAGGCATGTCAGGCATGAAGGAAAACCATTACTTGCAGTCAGTCAACATGCAAATGTTTCAAGCATGAGTAGCCTTATTCCACTTAAGAGTATATTAACGTAAGCAATAGCATGGGGCAGCATGTTTTTAATCCGGCTCTGAAACAGAACATTTTCTGTTCTGTCACTGAAAAGTCCATGGCGTTGTGTTTGCTTGGGAGCACATTTATTGTGCACAAACCAGCCTNTCCGCGTAGCTCCCCTCACCTGCACGTCCTCCCCTTCTCCAGGAAGGAGGGAGGCAAACCCGAGGGCGCCTCGGCTCCCTGCCGGCAGCCGCCCCTTGCCGGGCACATACGGGCAGCCCCGGCTCCCCTGTGGCGGCGGGACACGGCCCCGAGCCACGACAAAAGGGGAGCCGGCTGGGGATCCGGCGGCTCCGCCGTCCCTGCGCCCGGCGGGTCCTGCCCTGCGGAGGGGCAGGCGCGCCGGAGCTCGCCGCGCCCGGGCAGCCATCCCGGGCAGCCATCCCGGGCAGCCGCCCCCCGGCCCCGGCACTGACCTGTGCAGCAGGACGCTCTGCACCGAGTCCAGGTCCTCCAGGTTCCGGGTGACGGGCCGCGGGATGCTGTACCTGCCCGCCCCGAACATGCCGCATGGCGGGCCCGCGGCCCCGGCGCTGCGGGCAGGTGGGAGCCCGGAGCCCTGGGCGAGCCCGGAGCCCTGGGCCCGCCCGCCCGCCCGGGCACAGCGGCGCCGCGCCGCGGGGGAAGCGCGCCCTGCGCCGCTCCTGCCGGGACAGCGCTGCGGCACGGCGTGGCTTCTGTCAGCAGCTTGGAACCGTGAAAACCCGACTTTCAGATGAAGCAGTTCCTAGCTGCAGCCATAGAATTCCTCCCTCATCCTCAGAGCTTCATCCCCAGCTCCCGCTATGTGAGAAAATAGCTTTTCCCCTTGTATTTTCCTGCTGGTCGAAGTAGTGAATTGCCCAGTTGATCCTCTTGCCTTAAGTAACAATATGAGTAATTACCAATCCCGCAAAATCCAAGCCAGTCTTTGATTCCCTCTTTCACAAAATACTAGTTACAAGTGGTTTCAGATGATCACGGGACTCCTTACTGGGCTCCCATCGGTAAAATTCTGATGCAGCATATTGAATGAACAGGGATGTGAATGCGCAAAACCCATATCTGCACCATTTTTATTCTTTCCTGTGAATTGCCGTAATTTATTTTCTCTGCTCCCTTTTATGAGATCAGTTTTCTCTAATGATGAGGTTTTGCAAGATGTGGTCATCTCCTCCAGGTTTTCTCCAACAACTATAAGATCAATATAAGATATTGATATAAGATAATATATAAGATCAATAGCTAATAAAGTCTTGCAATCTGTTATAAAAACCATGAATTTCAGTTTTCCTCAGACACTGTGCATGAGGTAATTGCAGCAGCACAGTAGTTTCCCAGAAAGACCATTAAGAGGAGGACCACTGGCATGATACACAATGGGTAACAAACTGGAAACCACTGAATATTTTAGCCCCAAACTCTGTGGGATGGTGGCCACCACATGGAGCAAAAGCTTCAGCTTTTTTGGAGACTTTGGCTTGAGTAGACGGTGGCAACAACTCAGTTTGGAGAAGGTGAATGCAGAATTACTGTGAGTCTGTGAGTGGGATTCTTACCAAGTAGTGTGACTAGAATATTTAGGTGTCTTGACATTTTTTCCTTTTCTTAAAATTTTGTTTTCTTTTTGTATTTGATACCAGCATGAAATTTTAAGAGAAGGACAATCCCCTCTGAATCGTACTCCTGTCAAAGATGCGGAACCACCATCATACATTGAGATCAGCAACAGCAGCAGGACTAACAATTATGACCATAAAATCTTTGGCACCAGGGTGCCAGGGAAGCTGAATCCTGAATACACCAGAATTTTGTGTCTAAGTAGCAGTGAAAGGAGGATTTTGGTATGTACAGGATCAAGATCAGCATAATGCTTCCACGGTGGGCACCGAGCAAAGAACTTTTTGCAATACCCACTTCTTGATTTCAGAAAGCTGATGGAAAATTCATGGTGGTTGTGTCACCATTGCCTTAGAAAAACACTTAGGCACCATCCATATTTCGGACTTTACACCTTTTTTATGCCCTGAGGGAGGAGAGATGTTTAATTTGTACACAACAGGGGTGTGTTTTCCCAATGCACTTAGGACAACACAAACCCCACATCTGGTAGAAAGCAACAAAACCCCCAAATGTTACCATCAAAATCACCCTGTGTGTCCAGAGGGCCTTTCCAAGATCCTTGCCAGCTTTTCTTTCTTTCTTTCTTTTTCCCTGGGTCCCTGGGTTCCTTCTCACTGGGAGACTTTTTTTTTTATGTTTTTTAAACTACTGAGCTAATGCTGAACTGAATGGTAATATAATCTGATACTAGTATTTTACTTTTACATGGGTTTAAAATTGATTGTGAAGATCTTTATTAGAATTGCATAGAACTCAGCAAAACTAGAATGTGTAAATATAAATATAGAGGCCCCCATCCAGTGCCAAAATCAGAGAAGGTGACTTAGGTTTTGTGTAGCTTATGAAATGGAAGATCACAAAGCACCACACTGCTGATAAACAGGCCAAATTACTAAATTTAAAATCAAATAGAATGTTTTCTAGGTGTGAATTACAACTTCTACCACATTTAGTATGCCTAGACTCAACATTTATGGGTGACATAACTGGAAAATGAAAGAGGAGCAGAGAGTCAAAAGTGCTACAGCAGATACTTTCAGAGCCCTATATTTTTTCCTGAATATAATTACATTGCCTTAGTTGCACATGAGTTTCTAAAGTTATAAACAGGAGTCTGAACTAGCATTAATCCTATAACAACTTCTGCAGATACCCCAGCCTTTGACATTTACAAGAATTACTTTATTCAGTTTTATAGATTCCAGTTTCGCTAAAATACAAAGTGCAATTCCGTTGTATTTTCTGCAAGATTTTAGGCCACCTGAAAGGAAGGTCACAATTCCATTTGAAGTTTGTCAGCTCTTGTATTTGTACACGAATGAGAACATGGCACTACAGCATATTTTTCTGAATCCAATAAAATACGTGCAGTTGGAGAAAGATTATAAAATCCTGCAATGCAGAGAAAACCAAACCGTTAGGGATTGGGGAAGGAGAAAATTCAACCAGTTTAAACACACAGAAATGACAATATTAGAGAATTTTAAGAGACACACTGCCTGCAAAGTAACAATAGCATACCTGGGCTCCCTTTCTATTTGTGATACTTTTGCTGCCAGCTGAACCGCCTTATGAAAACCCTTCTGCTTTGTTACAGAACAATTGTGGTCTTGCTGATGTAAAAGAAAAAAAGAAATAGCAAAATACTGTAATGCTGTGTTTATGACACACTCCTCTTTCTGAAGTTATACTGTGTGTTTTTCTCCAGCAGATGTTAGGTTCTAGCAGATTATGGAACTATTTCCTACGCTGACAAGGTCAGAAGTTTTTGAGTCATAATCCCCTTTTGGAAAAGACTAAAAGAGGTGGTAAAGCTGCTTTTGCAAGATTCAAACACTTTTGATTTCCTTGACTTGGCTGGTGAGTTTTAGTGTGCCCAGAGATCAAAGATTAACCAGCATTCATGGGCTGCACAAGGTGGAAATCAGCTTTTCATTTCATATGTATGATGTGTCTTTTATGTCATGAGTCATGAGATGTTAGCACATAATGAGGAGAGTTGAAATGTTTTGGAAGAGGCTTCATGCCTTCAACTGAAGGGAAAAAAGTCCCTAATTTTTTATTCTTCTGTTTGATCATACTTGTCAGTAACGGACACTGTACTTAACTGTATTCAATTCCCAAAGTAAGGGCCATGGAAAATGTTTGTTAGGGTACAAGGTTATTTTCTGTTCTGCCGTTTGGTCTAGAAACATTCCTCAAATATTCAGTGGTTTATTTCTGGTGTGACTTGATCTTCTGCTGATAAACAGTGGCTAGTGATGGCAGTTCTGTGGCATGGGTATTGTTGTTCTTGGACAGCAGGGTAGCTTCTCCCTCACCAGAAGATGCATCCTCAGGCTGCTACTGCCTGTCTGTTGTCATGTTTGAAAGACTGAGGAGTGGAATTGGTAGGGTATTTTTCCAAGGCGATGTTTCCAAGCTCTGCCTCTTGCCTACAAACAATTGTAAAGAGTCTAAAAGGCAGAGGTAACACTCTAATTTTCACTTCTGACACAATCAGATATGGACATCCACCTCTGGATTTGCTTTTATTCTCATTGAGGCGAGTGGCATATGAAAAAAACCCCAAACACAGAGAGATTTTGGTGTTACTGCGTCACTTAAAGAATAGCTCCTTGTTTCGTGTCTGTATGGAGACAGCTGGGTTCCCCAAGCTGTCCTGTTACCTTCCTTGTGTTACATCAGCACTGCACTGCAGAGAGCAGAAGGAACAGCTCTGCTACACTGAGTTTAAGGATCTCTTCTTCTCAGACTGCAGGGGCACTGACCATTCTGTGCGTTCCAGGCTCTGCCTTCAGTCCAGCCTTGCAGCAGCAAGAGAGAAGACCCAGTTCATTTGACAAACAAATCTCCTACGGTTCTGGGCTCTCTTCAAAAGCAGCCACAAAGGCAATGCTTTTGGCAAACTGATGAAGTCAGCAGTACATGAACCCCTGGAAATACGAATTTATAGTCCGTGGGGAAACCATTAATCTAAGGAGGAAGTGATAAACTGAAGAGCAGCATAGGATGATGTTACTCATTTCATATCAATCTTCCAGTTCTGCAAAGAATCTTCAGCTTGCAGAACAGTGGGGATAAGTTGGCAACATGTGGCTACTTCATGGCCTTTAGAATAACTTGCTGGATTCTTATTACTTCCTCTAAGACAGGTTTTGTATCAATGAGAAACCTAAACCTAATTGAAAAAGCCGCCCTAAAAATTACTACATGACTGATATATTGCAAAGATTGATAAAACATGATTAGACTCTGTTAAACTGAAGCTGATAAAGTTCTTGTAAACTTGTCTATAAATACAGTTTGTGGCCATGTGCTCTTGTGAGAAGTAGATCAGAACCAAAAAAGGGGCAGCTTATGTTTTATATGAACATCTGGGCAAAGTATAAGAATATGTGGCAAACACACTAAGTAAAAAAAAATATCTTTGAACTTTGATCCCAGATTTATTTTCTAGGTTTGGCTTTAAATCTTTCCCTCCATCTTATCTCCAGCTTCTGGACTTGTCTAAGTTTCTGGAGGCACAGACTTTGGTGCATTGCTTTGGAACAGCCTGTCTGTAACTTAAAAATTTACAAGCAAATACATGTACTTTATATGTGCTACCTCACTAAACAGCATTTTTGGATTAACACGACTTTTCTTTTTTGTGTGAGAATCTGAGAGAATCTTATGTAGAATTTCTGTCGATTAAACAGTTTATAAAACTAGTTTAATCGTGTGAGAAGTAGGACTATTTTAAAGGCTAAAGACTTTTAAAATTTTCCTGTCAGGTGTGTTGGGAATCCTGTGCTGCTTAAATATATAAATACGTAACACCAAAAGCAGCCACAACTAATTTACAGCACGAGAAAATAGATACTCTTCTCACTCATTTAGTTTTCATCAGAGCTTATTATTTAAAAATGAAAATATTTTACCAAGCTACAAAATTTTAAAAAAGCAAAATAGCACCACCTGGTGCTGATCACAGTTTTTACGATCAGGTCCAATCTCTCAGTTTGAGATTATTGCAGTACAGATAAACCAGTGGCTTTCACAATATCAATTTGAGGTCAGATACAGAAATAACCACCTGACTATTTCTATTATTAATGCTTTGGCTCCTTTTTCCTGTAGACCTTTCTTCCCTCTAAATCTTTATACGTTATTTACCAGTTTTAGGGACTTCAAGAAAAAATTCTTCTAGATCAAACATTCTGGATGTTTGTAAGGAGTTATTGATTAAAATATGATTTCTAGGCTTTTCTTCAGCTGGTTTCGGTTTGAGGATGATGAGAAACTCCAGATAAAAATGAACTTCACCACTCCTTTTCTTTGTTTCTAGTAATTTCTGGGCTTCCTTGTGGTGCTCAGAAATAAAAGCATAATCGAGGTTAATCCCTATATCCTGAAAGGACTTCAGCTGCCTAAAACCTGTCAATGGACAGTTAAGTGCCTAAGGATGAATCCCTAAGAATTCAATTTCTAGGCATTACATATTTATTTCTGAGAAAAAGTTTCCCATTCATTCCTACCCAGCGACTGATGGTAACATTATGATCACTTCGTCCCACAAACACCACTTTGTGTGCCACTATTTTGCTTAAGTAACTTTTTAAAAATGAATTGTGTATTATTTCGTGAAGTAAAAAAAAATATAAAGCCAACACATTCCTGGAATAAACATCAGCACATTCATAAAATAAACAAACCAACAACTAGGTAAACTCTCTCAGATGCGTAGGGGATAGCTTGGGAGTTTGCCACAACATTGTTTTGGAACTTTTTTCCGTTCTATTTTGATGTGTTTGAAGTGTGAAAACCAACAAAAAAAGGAATTTTCTTCAGCTAAATGAAGCAGAACTAAGAAATTGCTGACTAGGAATTTAACAGATACTGCGGACATACCTTCCTGAGTGCACACAGCACTCATGGTGGGGAGATCTCAGCTACCAAGGCAGAACTTTGCAGAACAAGGGTGATACTGTGTGAGAGAGTCGCTTGAACATAAAAGCGTGATCAAAGCCGTTTAGCTTGGGCACAGTGCTGTCCTGATACATTGCTGCTGCTGTGCTGCATGTTAAATCAAAGCAGTCTCTGCTCCAAAAATAATTGTTATTTCTTAGATAGTTGCTAGCTAGAGGACAAAATCCTAATGTTTGTGTAGCTTTTATGATTTCTGCCGTTTTGGGAGAGAATTTTGTAAATACATTGTGTCATGTCTTGGCTTGATTGTTGTCTTCCAGCATCAGGACTGTTTCTCACTGTGTACACACATAAAATTCAAGGCAGTCATGGAGCGGTGGTTTAGGATGGGATGCTCTCCCTGTCTCTGAGGTAATGCAATTCTAATCAAACTACAGTGCAACTTTAATTTCTTCTGGTCTTTGAAATCTCAGCTATTTGTTTGCCTTCCATCTTATGGATGATCTGTGTTTCATGGCGTGGCTCTGTTTACAATGGGTTTGTTTTCAGTATCCATGGAGGGACTTAGAAGTGCAACTAACCAAGCTTGCTAACAAAATTTCACTCTATATTTTAATTTCCAGGCCAGAAACACTAGAGGGCATTGCGAGTTCTGTGCTCATCTGTGTGATAACTCCACAGTGCTTTCCTGTAACAGCAGTGTTCTCAGTTAACTAATAAATAACTCAGATTAACTAATAAAAGCTTGATAACATGATGGGAAAAGCTGTGGAGACCATTTGCAGACTGCAAAAAACTTCTGGCACTTAAATGACAAATACAGTGTTTGCTTTGGTCAGCAAGCACACGCAGCACACACCATCAAAACCAATATAATGTGAAGCTGCACGTGGATTTCGCTGAAAATGGAAGCAAAACTATGTTAAGGACACCCATTTCAGCAAATAGAATTGTGTAACTTGTTGCTGGCAGCTGGCAGGATTATATATCCCAAACCATCTCTGGTCTGAAAAGTAGAATATTTTTTTCCCCATATGCATTGTACAAATTCTGTTCAAAATGTAAAAAAAAAAAAAAAGCTGATAATTTCACGAGGGTCAGTTTTAAGTGAGTTCAAAACTGTGCATGTGTTTTTATGAAGAGAGAAGAAAAGTACAGGCAGAATGTATATATACGAAGGGGGGATTTTAGGAGTAGTTTGGAAGTGATGGGAGTAGAATTTGCAAGACTCTTCTTTGATTCTGCTGCCAAAATTTCCGGCTTTTCAGAAGCTTCTGTCCCCTATAAAATGTCACTGATTTTTCGTCCTGGAAATAACAATGCAGGAAGAATTCCAAGGACAAAGAGTTCTTGAGACAGAATGGCTCATATGGGATGCGCAGAGGAAAGTCTTCCTTTGAGGAGACAAGTTGCCTANTTTTTCCTTAGTCATTTTGCATATTGGTAACTTACCCAGCCCATGTAGCTGTTTAACGGCCTCTGTCACAACTAAACTGTTCTCAGGAATGTTGTAGATTTCATATCAAGAAAAAGACATTACTCATTTTTGTAACTGAGTTGTCTATTTTGGAAAAATCACAGGAAATGGAGAACTAGGATACATACAGACACAGATGTCATTAACAGGAATATCAAAATATCAGAAAGCTGACTCCAATGAAATTTGCCTCCCATGACTTTAGACAGTCTCAGTCTCTGTCATATTCCCATTAGAGAATCAAGACACACGGGGAGGAATCCTAGGGAGTTCTGCAATACGAGAACAAGCAGACAACACTTCTCTTTTGATTAAAGCTT
>VYZR01123006.1:3333-15370 GCA_013400675.1 Oxylabes madagascariensis
AAGAGAACACAAACTGTCCCCACTGTAGATCCGAACTGTGCCCTTGTCTCATGTAACCCACCGCATGAGGATGTCTGTGATGACCACCTCACCTCCCATTTTGATTTCCTTCTTTCTGCAAAGAGTAACAGTAAACGTCAAATGCAGCCCTGTGGGTCCATCCAGGCAGGAAAGCAAGACTGCACACCAAAACCAGATCAGCCATGGCAGAGAAACCAGCAGAACTGTTCTTAGACAAAACACAGTATCTGGTCAGTTTCCTCAGGTGCTTTCCTCCACACACTCCAGCATCCTCTCACTCACTTCAGCCCCATCAGCACATGGTGCAGCGAAACAGAAAGCTCGACAGGGACATCCTTGAGAGTCCACACTTCACTATAGAAATAAATAATCCATTTCCTCTAGACATGTGTCTCAGGAGGGCAGGATCTCCCTTTGCTGATTAAAAACCAGGAACACGTCGCAGGCACACAGATGCAAAACTTTGTCTGGAGCTCCCACCCGAACAACAGGCCAGCCCTGAGTAGAAGCAAACTAAGTGATTTCAAAACCAGCAACTGAGTATCCAGAGCCATTCCACAGCTTCCTCCAAAGGAAGGACTCTGAAGGACCAAACCATGGCAAGGGCCCTCACAGTGTGAGATTTTGCCTAGGTCACTTTTAACCATGGACTTCATTTACCTTCTGCTGCTTTGGTACACAGTGCTGAGGCGAGACATGAGCAAAGCACATACAAGAGATGCAAGGAAAATACTTAATGCTCAAAAATTGTTTTACACACACACACACAAACACAGGCAATTTTCTCATATTAATGGGAATCTCATAGTAATGAGAAATGGACAAATTCAACCATTACACTTAGTTATCTGTCATTTACTTCCCTTATTTAAGGTCTTCCTTACTAAGAAATAAAGTTAAAAACTTCCTTCCCTTGCTCTACTTCTGACACTTGTGCTCTTTATTTAGTCCAACAGTTTTAAAAGAATGGCACTGGAGCTTCTGCTTACTCTTTTAGCACTAAAACACATTTTTAATCTATACAACAGAGGAAGTAAATTGTGAATAATTGCCTGCATTAATATATTTGCTACCAGCTTTGTCATTCTTTAATTTGCACACGCCAAATTTCCCCTTATAAACACCTCTGTTTCTCCAAAAGCAGATGGAAATTAATTATGCTTGCTTTATTTTCTTATTAATTCATATGCTATAGTTCTGTAATCAGTGCAGGATCATGCTGCAATTTTGCATACTTGTTTCAAAATATATTGTGAGCACTTGAAGATTGATGTTTAACATAATGTATGAACATCTCAAACAAATTAGAGGGAATACAAATAAAGAAACTTAAATAAGAAAAAGAATTACACATATATTCAAACAAGAGCTAAACCCTGGAACTCACAAGTTTGTGGCATGGAACATTGATTAGAACTGAGCTAAGCACAAAGTTCACACCACTCAACACAAAATTTGGATATAAAGAAATCTTTTGCAAGGAGGAAGAACAGCTGAAGACAGATTTACCAATGAAGTGGAGGTGAAAATGGTACTTCTTTCCAAATCTATCATCTCTGACCATTGATTTGCAGTACATCAGAATGCTTTCTCTTCCTAGACAGACAGCCAACTTGTGAAGCAAACACACTTGAACAAAATGGCTTACGTGCCAGAAGACTTATCATCTACCAAATGGCATTCTCACACATCATGCTCTTCCACCCTCTTTTCATTTACAGGAACTCGGCATGTTTCAGCAATGTCTCTCTCTATTCCCAGCTCTTCCTACATGGCTCACCATCAGGTCAGGGATGGTCTGTAGGCTTGTGAGTACAACAGGTGCCAGTCCTTGGCAGGACTATCTGCACGTCAATAACTAAGAATAATGTGAAATCTGCAGCTTTCCTGAGGAATTACAGGCCACCAGGAACTTCAGCCAGCACACCTGCAAAGGGGTACACATTGCTGATGCAGGCCTGGTTCTGGCTTTTTGTTCAGGAATTCACCTGCACAATTGTAGCTACAAGATTGGGCTCTTGAGCCCAAGAGAAACTGATGTTCCTGTGCTTCACCCCGTAAGTCAGCATGATGTTGCTAACTGTAGCTCACTGTAAGGCAGGATGTGGCTCAAAGACCACCACTTAGGGAAAGCAAACCAAACCTACCCAACCACAAAAATGAAATGAAGTAAGAAATCAAGTCCTCCCTCCCTCCTTCCAGTCTCACCTAATGTTTTCTTTATCCAGCTTCACCTTCGAATTTCTCATGAAGTCTCTCTTAAATATTGCTTTGGCAACAACAAAACAATGCATTCTCTCACATACAAAAAAACTTAAGAGTTGTTTCATAGAATAACACCCAGGCTGTGGAGGGAAGATGTACTATTCTACTGCAAGAGACAGTCCTAACTATTACTGTGTGACATGCTTTCCCCACTGCCATTGCTGGGTACCTCTTGACTGTGCAAGGCATGAGTACAAATGAAAAACAAATACTTGAAACAAAAAGACAGACAACTTCTAACAAGGTTTAAAAGTCCTTATGTAACTGGCTGAAAAAACACATTGGGGAATGACCTGAAAGGTACTGGTTGAAAGCCATCAAGCACTGAAGCACTGCCTGACACAGAGCAGCATGGTACAGTCACCAATCCTTGACCCAGCTAACCAGTGGCACAGGACCATGCTTAAGACTTCCCCCACTTGAATCCTGTAATGGGCCAGCTCAGTTCTCATCATCAGAACCAAGGAACAGGCCTTTAATGCGTGTGCCTAACTCTGCCGCAGGGACCTCAGGGTTTCAGAAGCACAGGACAAAGCCCCTCCCAGGAATGAGAGTGGCAGAAATCTTCCTGTTGCTACACCTGCGTAAAAGGAGAGTGATCCCACAGCCGGGAACACAGTTACGAACATTCCACAATGTCTCAAAGCAGACAATTTCCTACACACATAATGCCTTTCAGAAAGAAAATATCAGAAACCCCCAAACAAAACACTACACAGCCAGAGGGAAAACACCTTCCCACTTTCCCTCAGAAAGGGAAGGTGTAAATAGGACTTGATAAGCTTCTTGTCAAGAGAGCTTCCACTTGCATTAAGTTCCATAGATCCCATGTAGTGCAAGTCCACTGAATTATTTTTATCTTTGCTGAATGAGGTTTTGTGACATTAAGGGTCAATAAAATGCTGCTTCTTACTTTCATCATTTGCTACATTTTATAAAATCTCTTATACAGAGACACCCACATGGAAGATTTCTGACAATAAAAATTCCATGCTTCCTAAGCAACTGATTTTCTTAGTGTAGCTTCATAAAATCCTGTTAACTTTCCTTCCCCTCACTAAAAATTGAAATGTTGTTGTACTAGGTTTCTTTGTACTCAGATATGCCTGAAGCTAGTTTATTTTCACATGCTGAATTGTCCACGCTCATAAGGACTTGCTATTACATTATGCATTTATGTGCTATCAAGGAAAAAGCACGAACACTGGAAAGTGTCAAAACCATGCTTTTCCTCTTTGTTGATTTATTTTTTAGGTAATTAAATTTATAAATATTAGAAACAATAAAATGCTGCTACCATTGCGAGAATACTACAAATCGGTCTACACCCAGGCATTAAGTAAAGTGTGCTTTACTCCTCAAATACAGCTCAAATTTTTACATCAAATGTTTATTTTAAGTAACAAAACACCAGTAAACAGCAAATCTGAAAATCTTACATATGTTGACTGTCTCTAGAAATAGAAGTTCAGTAAGCAAGTTACCCTATTCATCACAATACTGCCAGAGTGCCAAAGCAGTTGCTTCTGTCAATTCCGTGTTTTATAAGAAAATCAGTTGTCATTTTGCATTAGGTTATGAATATGAAAAAATAATTCAATTATGAAGAAATATTTCACATGAATCACATTTTAAAAACTTCACAATGAAAAATCATTTTCTTCCTTGCAATAACTTTACAAAGTTAGTGTTAAATAAATAGCAGTAATAAGCACTGCAATAAACAGCAGTTTAAATACCATGTTTACTGGCAAAAGCTCTTAAGCAAGCTCCCCTACTTCACTATCTTGTCAAAGAATATAACCAAATTGTAAGTCAGTAACTTCACAATGTTCTGAAGGTGTTTGTTTTTTTCAAGCAGCGTTATGAATAGAAGTGGAGTATTGGCAGAAGATGTCCATGTGGCACAGAATTCAGTGAGACTACTGACATCTCAAGACAGGCCCTTACCAGGAAAGCTTCAGAGCAGTAGCATACACCAGGGATGGTGGCAAAAGGGAAAGGACACAAAACTAAGGAGTCAGATGAAGATTTTATTCCATTCCCTGCTAATGCTAACCTGCTAAGAGACTGCAAGCAAGCCTACGCTCCTTCACAGCTTTTCATCTCAGATGCCTAAAACGGGAAAAAAAATGATTGTTTCTGATCTTGAGGTGTGTGATTACAGTATGGCTTGTGTACTTCACCAGACAGGACAGAAGTACATAAATAAGGCAAGGCCTACAACTGCCAATTATTAATAATATCACTATTATTGACAAAATAATATGTGCTTTTTTCTTTTTCAAGCAATGCAAAACAGCAGCCCATCAAGCCATTCTTAAATGTGGCGTAATCCTTAGGCTGGTTCAGATCTTACCCCCCTGAAAGTATCAAGAAGGGTGACAGCTGTAGGATTCTTTTGTGAAATACCCATGTGCACCAGGGCCACACTCACTCCACTACTCTCAGACAGAAACACTGTATCATTACTGATCTTAAAAAAATAAAAACAAAATAATAAAAAGGAAGTAAGTCCTAATAATCTTTTGACATGAAACAGAATGAAAAAGTTTCTGGCAATTATACCCCAGGAAAGGGAGAAACATGGTAGAAGAAAAAGAAATAATCTTAATACTGGAGAAGTTAGAAGGATGACTTTAACCTACTTCTTCTCAAGAATATTTTGAAATACATGTGATTATAAATTCAATCCAGCTTTATGGACCCCTAAGTAATAACGAAAACATAAATGATCAAGTTTACAGTAAGCTACAACAGTATCTATACTGCTTTGAAAAACTTAAGAAAACTGACCCAATGTACAGGCATCATATGATTTAATGATGCAGGGAAGTACTGTCACTCTCCATTTAGAAGTGACCAAGGGACATATGGCTACGCTTCTAAAAGTAAAGACCTTGGAAGCCACCAGCAGGCCAAAGCTGTGCTGCTGATTCCACTGGTGGCCACAGCAGGCCATCCCCACAACAGGGCACAGGAAGTCTTACTTGGGTCCAAAATTTGGAAAGCAACTTCTGGTTTTGACTATATCACCTGCCAGAGCTCACAGAGACAGCCTGCAACACACTCAAAAAATAAAATGTGAGTTTCAGTTCAGTTCCAATTTTCATTTATAGTACCTTCCTCCACCAAGGAACTGCCTTCAGAAAAAGAGGGGGATTTGAACACTTCACAAGCCAGGTACTGTTAAAAGAGAAGCAGTGTCTCACCTCCCAGGTGTCCGAATTTCACTGCAGGTACATTTACAAACATCACATCACAGCAGAGCCTTGCACACCACAGGTCTCATTGACCTTACCTGCACCTTTTTCCACCACCACATATGGTGGAAGAGTACCTTGTCCCAGCTCACTCAGTCAAGATCTCCTCTCTCCACACCACTCTTTTCCCAGCTCTGTGCCAGAAGACTGCCCTGCCTAGCACCACGTTCATGAACTCCAGAGACACTGCGCATCCTCAGCCCACAGACCACGAGTGGCAGCAACCTGGAAGAACTTTAAGCTCTGAATGCGAGCAATCATACCAGTGACTTTAACAGGACCTGTCATCTGCTTCAAGATACTCACATGCTTACCGGATTGCCAGCTACTGAACAACTAATTTACGAACAAAGTGTATTAAGAGCATTCCGGATGAACAGGAAAAACATTAGTTATAAAATAATGGCATGATTACCTCTGATATTTTATGTGGAAAACTGACATTTAATATCTTTAATTATTCACACAACAGCTATGGAAGAGAAAGGTTTACTTCCCTGAAGGGGAAAAAAAAATGGACAAATTCCTCTCACCATCACTCCTACACTCCTTTTCTAAATAAACCTCCTGCTGAAGTCAATGGAAGTTTTGCAGGCAAGGAGCCTACAGCAAGCAGCCCCCAAAAAACTCTAAAGTGTTAAGGGCAGGCTTCTTAAATGTTCTGAGTTTACCTCCATACAGAAACCAGCTATGTTCCTGCTCAATTACATGCCTGCTTGACATGTTTTATCAGCTTGCTGTGCCAAGAGAGACAGCAGTGTGCAACAAACTTTTGGGAGCTTGGGCCCATTTTTGAGGCATCCACAAGGCCCCCTGCTAAGCAGCTCATGCCGTTCTATCTTGTGACACACCAGCCGCACACTGGCACTCGCCAAGCAAACCAGAACTCCTGTACGTCCAGTCTGAAGAACTAAAATCCATTCATAAACAGTTACTTTAGTGAGAACTGTGTAATAAAAGAAATCTTCCCTTTTACCAAAATAAAAGCTCCCTAAAGTAAATGGAGATTTCTAGTCATGGACAAATCTAACAAAATCTCTATTCTCACCTTAACTAGGTGCATTATTTTGATTGCCTTTTTTTTTAAGCTACAAGGAAATGTATTTCTTTTCTTCCTCTAAAGCTCCTATTATGCCTTTTACTAAAAGAGATATCCTACCCTTTTCTTTGCTCAAGCCAGTTCAACATCAGGTGAGATATACATTTAGCACTACGCACAAAACCAAGGCCCACTGCTCTTCAAGTGTGGGAAGATTATGATCAGCACTTCACTGCCAGATCAACATTCCATACATCCAGAAGACTTCATAACAAAACTAAAACCAGATAATGACTGAAGACCTGAGTCAAGGTCTCTGAGCTATTCTTATTCAGTATCCTTTACTATTAGTCAAAATAAAGAAAATGCCCTTAGCACTTACAGCGTTCTCATGTGACTATTACCTGAAAATAATGAAAATTAAGTTCAGAAATCAGTATATTTGTATTCAGCCCTGATCAACATTTTGAAGCCTATATGCCAGTTTTGAATTTCCAGATGCATTTTTACTTGGAAAAAATCATTGCACCAATTACTCTTCACAGAACACCATCCTTGCCAGTAATGCTATAAAACCAAAAGCAGTATTCTCCTATGCAACTAGTCTGTCATAAAAAAATTTCAAACTGAATTTGGTGTTTATACTCTGAGACCTGCACATACCAACCACACTGCACACAAAATTCGAAAACCTGAAATTTGGGTGGATTTTGGGTGTAAATTTGGGTGGATTTTGGGTGTAAATCTGCAGGAACTGGAGAACAGCAGAATTCTCCTTTCAAACCAACTGCACACAGCGGTTATCCCAGCCTTAACACTAGCTTTGCGGTCAAAACATCCCACCAGAACAGCCGCTCCCAACAGCCCCCTTCAAGTCAGCATGTTTGGGACCATCACTTACCCTATGTCTGCTATACACTGCCTGCAAAAGGTCAAGAGTATGTTATTAATCATTTGCATTTATGAGTACTAAGCTTACCCCAAATACATGTCTTGTTTTGTTTTTAATTATGTGCAGAATAGTACCAAGAAGAAATGCTGCCTCCCACTTCCCATTTCGGGCCAAACGCAGGTCAGTGACACCACGGGTGACTGTATGAGAAGTGCTCCAAGTGCCACTCATTTTATGTCATCTATAAATGCGACCCCAAAAATTTAGAACCTCTTCTTTAAACTACCACTTTCACTTCAGCTTAAAAGGTGTCAAACCCTTGAAAAGTTATCATAACTTTTCCCAGCATGCAGATTAAAAAACCCCACTGTTGCGTACCTGAAAGCTTAGGAATACTAGTAAATTAGTCACTAAGATACATATTTCAAGTTGATTGGTGTCTGCATTCATCAATGCCAAAAGAAAAAACAGTAACACAGAAAGAGCATGGATGGAATTCTAATTAGCTCTCAGTTTAAGTACTAAAACTGAACGAACTCCTGTTGCAGCAGCATTACAGTTCTGCTAAACTTCTCACTGACTCTTGACCTCCAGAGTTTTCTAATTATCTACTCAGTTTACACTCTCATACTTTTCTGCCACTGAATTTTAAAAGGACTTTACACACTCATTAAATTTTCGACCTGTGTGCTGCACTTTGCATATTCTAATGTTAGTTTGGTTTAAAACTTTCACCCTAAGTCAATCAGCTGATTATTTTGACAAAGTTTAAGGGAAAAAAAAAACACTAGGAAAAAAAAGTAAGAGAGCTCTGAATATGGACAGCCTTTTAACTCCCAGGTTACTTGGAGGCACCTCTACATACAAACTTTGTATTCTAGCAGCAGCTATTAGCATCTGAAGAAGACATGTTTTCTGAGGTGCTAAAACCAGAACAAGCATCTTCCTCACAAGAAGTGGCAGCACGAGGACCTCTATCTTATCAACAACCAAGTTCTTTTTTCATGTGTACAGTTTACATACTTACCCAGGAAGGTAAATGGAAATTACAGACAGACGAAGATGAAGCTGTCTCAAAGCCTTTGTCATGTGATAGTGACCTATAAAGTATCAAATAAAGGCACATCATCAGCACACCATGATTTTACAATATTGCAACTCACCACATCGCCAACAAGAGGAGAGATCCCAATACTTGAAACTTGCTTCCTCCTCATCCCCATCCCAGCTAAGTTGTCATTAAAACAAGATGACAGTCGCAGGAAACCATAGGGAGCAAACAAAAGATGCATCGTGTCTTTAGAGGGCATTAGGAGTGGGCAAATGGAGCAAATCATCTGAGAGTGCATCAGCAGGGTGGGTTATTTTTCCTCTGTCTCTCTCTCTCTCTCACACGGGTGCATGTTTATGAGCGCACACAGACATACACATACATACAGGGATGCATCACGTAATTATTTACATGCACACACAGCAATATTCGCATTTATTATCAAAATAAAAAGCAAAAAGTTGACCACCATCTGCAAGGAGGCATACGTAACAATAACCCCCGGGAACTTACACAAGTGAGCGATCAATCCTTGCGCGTGGATAAGCCAAACAACGCAAAAATTAACAACAAGAATAAGCCGTCAGACCGCAGGTACGAGATCCACCCGGGGAAAGAGACAGACAGANCCGGGCTCCGGGGTGGAGTGGAAAGAAAAGGTATTAAATATGGAGAAAGACCGCCGTGACCCGGGGTTTTCCCGTCTCCCCTCCGCGCCCCCCGCCCCCGGTCACCATCAAGTTTGCATCCTAGTTACAAAATGTCGATCTTGAAGGCTGACAAGACACAGGGAGAGGGGGAGAGAACGAGAGAGAGGGAGAGAGTGAGTGAGAGAGAGAGACGAGAGAGTCCATCTTGCTTTGAGGGGGGAGGAGAGGAGCAATAATGCAGCGCATAAATCTCACCCTCCCGGGGGAAAAGTCTGCACAACACCTTTGGGGGCGGGCGGGCGCGCAGGGAAGGGGCGGCGGCGCGGGGGGCTCCCCGGCCCTCCCAGCTGCCCTCCCCGGCGGGCTCCGGCGAGGCAGGCTGGCAGCAAACACCTCCCTGCTGCTCCCCTCCTCCTCCCCGCGGGCCCGGGCGATGATCCCGCTGCTGCCGCCGCCGCTGCCACCGGGGAGGAGGTGCCGCCGCCGGGAGAGCCCACATGGAGACCGGCACCCCGTCCCTGCCCCGGCGGCCGAGCCGGGCCCCTCCGCCGGCCCGCCGGGCTGCGGGACTTGGACGTGTCACTAGCAGGACGGGCAATGGTTTCGGCGCCCCAGGCCCGAGTGACCACCGCCGGCCTGGCGGCGCCCCGGCCTCCCCGCACACACTCACCTCCGCAGAAAACTTTTAACGGCGGGCCTCCCCCGGAAAAAGTGGCGAATCCGCCCCGCACACGGTTAAAGCCCCGCGGCCCCCCGGCTCGGCTGGCGGCGAGCGGGGGAGACCCGGGCACGGTCCTTCCCCGCCCCGGCGGGGAGGGAGGGAGGAGGCAGCAGGCAGGGAGGGAGGGGGCGGGCAGCCGCCTGCCGGTGCCTCTCGCCCCGCCGCCGTGCATGTCGCCTCGGCGGCTCTCGCATCGCTTCGTTTTACCTTCCTCATTCAGCGGCGGCAGCGGGCTGCCACCGATATTCCTAACGCAAACCTGCTGCCGTGCGGCGCCCGGGATTAACGCGACTGCCTCCTTCTCCCCTGCCTCCAACCCTTCCTTCCCCGTCCTCCTCCTCCTCCTCGCAAACCCACACTGGATCGGCTCTCCNGGCTGCAAGGCTGGAGCACAGTTTCAGGTAATGCCCGCTGGCCCCCGGCAGAGCCCAGCCGAGCCGCCCGGAGTGCCGCGGCCGCCCAGCCGCCCCTCCGCCACCGCAGCCCGCGGGGAGCGACCCCCGGGCGCCGCGGGGGGAGCGGCGCTCGCAGCCACCNTCCTAGTTACAAAATGTCGATCTTGAAGGCTGACAAGACACAGGGAGAGGGGGAGAGAACGAGAGAGAGGGAGAGAGTGAGTGAGAGAGAGAGACGAGAGAGTCCATCTTGCTTTGAGGGGGGAGGAGAGGAGCAATAATGCAGCGCATAAATCTCACCCTCCCGGGGGAAAAGTCTGCACAACACCTTTGGGGGCGGGCGGGCGCGCAGGGAAGGGGCGGCGGCGCGGGGGGCTCCCCGGCCCTCCCAGCTGCCCTCCCCGGCGGGCTCCGGCGAGGCAGGCTGGCAGCAAACACCTCCCTGCTGCTCCCCTCCTCCTCCCCGCGGGCCCGGGCGATGATCCCGCTGCTGCCGCCGCCGCTGCCACCGGGGAGGAGGTGCCGCCGCCGGGAGAGCCCACATGGAGACCGGCACCCCGTCCCTGCCCCGGCGGCCGAGCCGGGCCCCTCCGCCGGCCCGCCGGGCTGCGGGACTTGGACGTGTCACTAGCAGGACGGGCAATGGTTTCGGCGCCCCAGGCCCGAGTGACCACCGCCGGCCTGGCGGCGCCCCGGCCTCCCCGCACACACTCACCTCCGCAGAAAACTTTTAACGGCGGGCCTCCCCCGGAAAAAGTGGCGAATCCGCCCCGCACACGGTTAAAGCCCCGCGGCCCCCCGGCTCGGCTGGCGGCGAGCGGGGGAGACCCGGGCACGGTCCTTCCCCGCCCCGGCGGGGAGGGAGGGAGGAGGCAGCAGGCAGGGAGGGAGGGGGCGGGCAGCCGCCTGCCGGTGCCTCTCGCCCCGCCGCCGTGCATGTCGCCTCGGCGGCTCTCGCATCGCTTCGTTTTACCTTCCTCATTCAGCGGCGGCAGCGGGCTGCCACCGATATTCCTAACGCAAACCTGCTGCCGTGCGGCGCCCGGGATTAACGCGACTGCCTCCTTCTCCCCTGCCTCCAACCCTTCCTTCCCCGTCCTCCTCCTCCTCCTCGCAAACCCACACTGGATCGGCTCTCCTCACAGCCATGCAAGTTTCATACATTGCAAATAAACCCGAGGAGGAAGAGCGAAGCGCCTGGCGGGGAGCGGGGGGGAGGAGGAGGAGGAGGACTGCTTTCTGTAATTTACCAGCGACCCGATCTCGCAGCAGCAAATAACAGCCGAGCACCCATCCGGCTCCCGGCGGCCGGGAGAGACCCCCCCGAGGCGGCCGCCCCCTCCCCAAGGCGCCCCTCGCCAAGTTTTCTGTCATCACGACCACCCAATGTCACAACTTACCTTCAGAAATAGGACTTCGCGCGGCCGAGGCCTGCCGCCACCTCCCCCCGGCCCCCGCCCGCCTTCCTCCCTCCCTTTCTCCCTCTCCACCTTAAACTTATTGACACAACATAATCCCGCATCCACGCGAAACTCCGGCAGGGCCGCTCGCCCGCCCCCCCGCTGCCCACCGGGGCCGCCGCCGCCCCGGGTGCATCGCCGATGACTACCGGAAAACGCACAGCCCAACTCTCCGGCCGAGCCCGGCCGCCGCTGTTGTTGTCAGGGTCGGCGACGGGGTTTTTCCTCCCGCTCCCCGTGCGGCCGCTGGATCGGCTGCTTCCCCCCCTCTCCGGTTTTA
>VYZR01123031.1:0-33274 GCA_013400675.1 Oxylabes madagascariensis
TCAGCTAAGTTACTGAAATGATATTTTAATGTCACCTGCAGCATCTACTTTGACATACAATGTCACAAAACATCCTATAAATGATTCACAATTCCTTTTCCTTTTCTCCAGAAGTCAAACAGTCCATTCCACAGGTTGCTGATCCTGAATGAATATTCTAATTCCTGATAACAAACATTTTATCCAAGTGGTTTCCATTCAACACTCCTGACAGGGTTTCTCATGAGACACCCTCATGGAAACCAAGCTGTCAAAGCATAAGAGGAAAGGTCCTCTAAAGTATTAAAAACTGGTTAAAAGATAAGAAATAAAGGGTAGGAATACATGGACTGGTTTTCTATTGAAGAGAAACACTCCAAGGCTTTCAGCTGGGATTTGTACTAATCAGCACATTATCAGAGATCCTGGAGGTTCATGTGTAGTGGCAATAAAAAAAATTATCAGGATAGTCAAACTGTGAACTGAAAAGCTTAGACCTTAAATTCACAGAACTAACAAAATAGCAGATAAAAATTGGTACTGAGAAGAAGAATTGGTCCAAAGTAAAGCTCAGGGCAGAATATTAAAACAGGAGAAAGGCAACAAGAATGCTCAAAATAGGAGGAAAGATCACAGATTTGGAGTCTTTGGCTTAGAAAATAAATGAAAGGGATGCACATGATGAAAGCAGATAACATCATAAACAATATAAAGGAAAAGCATCAGGAATTATTACTTTACTGTTTTTCAAGATGGATGTGCAGCAACATAACCAGCAATCTTACTGGTCAGTACATTTAACAGAAAGAAGAGGGTGTTCTTTTTCACAAACTGTAAAATTAATTTGTGAAACTCATGGCTACAAGATTTTTGGAAAACAAAATTAAACATAGATTCAAAATGTGATTAAACTCTTTAAGGAGAAGCATATCAGTGCCTGCTAAAAGCAAGTCTGTTCAAATCTTTTGTCACAGAGACTGAATTATTGAGCACAGCAGGGAAAGCATTTCCTCGTGCACTTCCATTGCTTGTGCTCCCTCCTTGGTCGCTCTCCGAGACTGAGAACAGAACTGATGGGCTTCTCACGTAATCTCTTGCAGGAGTTTTTAGTGGCAGTGGAAAAGTGCAGCACAGAACAGCTGCTCATTGTTTTTCCTGTTAGGAAAAACTTCTTTGCATGTCTCAGGTACCGGGCAGGGGCTGATTCCATGTCTCTGTCAGGGGGTGCTGATTAGCAAGCAAGCAAAATCCAGCCTTTCCATTCACAAACACGTGCAGCCAGCTGAAGACACAACAATCACAGATACGGACACCAGCTACACAGTACTCCCCTTTGTTTACTTTCTGAATTTATTGTTATCCCATAGACTTGACCAAAAGAGTTTAAATTTAAAAGTCAAAACAAAATTAATCTCCTAAAATCAAGCACATGGGGAAAAAAATCAAGAGTCCAGAATGGACTTTGCCTGTTTAGTTATGTTTTGTTTTTATCTCTGATAAAGAAAAAGAGATTCAGGCAGTAGTATCAGAATGTGTGCCATTCACCTGTGATTCTCACAACTGAGGTTCTTCTTTTCCCTTCTGCTGGAGTATGTGACTGATCTTATTTTTTTAAATGGCCTTTCAGAAACATTGTTTATATTTAGGGAGAAATATCTCTGACTGTGAATCAAGGATTAGCATAAGGGGATTTCTTCCATGCCTGGAAGATGATGCTGTATTTCCCACTGCAATGATTCCATGGTAAGTCTGTGCTTTGCAGTGTTCACCAACACTGACAGGTGAAGCAAACCCATCCCTGGCCCCAGAGCCCCTGACATGGAAAGGCATTTGGGAGTATTCCAGCAGGTGGGAGCAGTGAAGCTGAATGCTCATGACATGGCTCTGGAATAAGAAAAGCTGGAAAAGGAAAGGGCTCTGCTGACCTTCCTTATGGCTGCATATTTAGCCTGAATTTAGGGATTTTCTGATGTGGGTTTGGAGTGTTTTTTCTGAGGTTTTTGTTTGTTGGTTTGGTTTGGTTTGGTTTGGTTTGGTTTGTTTTTTGGTTTTTTTTTTGTTTGAGTTTTTGGGGGTTTTTGGGGGGGTTGTTTGTTTGTTTGTTTGTGGGGGGTTTTTTTGTTTTTTTTGTTTCTTTGGTTGGTTTTCTTGTTATGATCTTTCCAGTCATTTGGATTTGTGGATTTGTGAATGTGCAGCTGTTTGTCTTTGCTTGGGGTCCTCCTTTCCAAACCCTGCTTTCCATGGTTATTCTGCTGATGCCCTTTGCAGACACAGACCAGACTCAGGGAGGGCACAGCCCTGTCAGTGACTGGAAGGTCACACCATAGGAACGGGCTGCAAGGAGAGCAGGAGGTGGGGACAGCCCCTCACATCCCATCCCAGCCACTTTACCTGAGATGGGTGTATTTTCCTCCTTTCTTTTGTTATGCAAAGTTTATCTCATTTTCTTCAGTTTAATTAAATCCTTTTCTTTGTGGAACTGTCAAAATCTGTCTCTGCATCTCCAGCTTCAAGAGAATGAAAATGACTGGCTAAGAAATCCTTTGTAGCTTCCAATTGTAAATAGATCAGCAGATCCTATTGTTGATTCCTCTCAGGTCTTGTGTTTGTTGCTACCTCATATAAAGTTGGCCACTGCATGTTGAGGAGGTTTACACACTGATATCTTGATTTCTCTGCTGATGATAATTGAACAAATATTAAGCATACCAGTGCTTCAAATAAAATACCATCAGCCAAACCAAGCCTGTTTGCATCAGTCAGTTTAGCCACCTACCGCTTTTCAATATCCTAATTCTGTGGAATTAGGGGCTGCCATTGATTAAAATCAAATGACCCTCTCTGCTAGTGAAGGTCAAGTGGGGGCTAATGCAGCAAAATGCATGTAAATGTCACAGCAACATTTATGGGGGGGGTTGCCTACTTCAGTTCAGGAACTGAGTGAAGTATTATGCCTTCTGTGAATAATTTACAGACGAAAACAAAGGGAAGGAAGAGACAATGATTTGCTGGTCCTGATGGGTCCTTTCCAATTTGTTACATTCTCTGGTTTTAGGATGAAATGGCATGTCCAAAATCACTGGGCAGTGACACATCCAGGTTTCCTGGTATTCTGCCCTGAGCCACCTGCTTCTCCCTCAGTGCTAATGGTGTTATTACTAACAGTGGCATTAGAAGTGTGATTACTGCCATCATTATTTTTAGTCAACTGCATGCATGACCATGTTCCACTTGGAAAAAAAAAAAAGTAAATTATTTAAATAGCTATTTAATTGGGACTTCTGGTGACATAGAAACTCCAACAATTATCTACAGCATGTGAGAATACATGCAGCCCTCAGCGAAAGAGAATGGGCCCATCCCCAAATTATTCCATCTGGCAGAATCAGTACCTGCTGTAGTTCACACATGAATAGCATTAATTTGCATGTAAATAGAGGCCTACATGCTTCTGTGGAGCTAAAAGCTGTATTTCAACATTTCACAGTGGAATTAGGCAGTGGGCACATCACTACATGGTGGTTCAACCTTGTAGTGACGTGCCAGCTAAAATCATTTTAAAATGCTCCTCTCCATATTTCCCGGTAGGATTATTTATTGAAGTAGTGTGTAAGAGCTCAGAAGAATCCTCTATTGAAATGCTGCCAGCTCCCAGCTACGATTCTGACATTGATGTTGTCAGCTGAGATTAAGCATTGGTCTTAATGAATGCTGACAGTCATGTTTCTTAGGTATGGTCCCATACTTCCTTTCAGCAAAGAACCAAAATAGAAAGGCTGGACATGCAGAGAAAGATGCAGCAGCAGGGATGTTTACCTGCTACTCGAGCTTTTTTCTTTCCTTTCTGCTTCTTTCCCTGACAAGTGCAGCACTAACAGTTAACATTTTCATATCAAGATGTAACAATAAATGTTCCTGTATTGCTTTCAGGTAAAATAAATATATACACTGTGTTTCTCCAGCAATGCTTTCAGAGGAACCGGGACATTCCAGACTGACTACACAGAATAAAATCAGTCCTATCACTGTGTTTGCCACCGAAATTGTGGGAAAAACAAAAACCCTCCAACAACGTTTTTGATGTTAGAGAGTCAAGGCATTACTTGATTCTCTGGCCAGGATGTTGTTCTGGCCAGGATGTACCACAGAAATTGTCTCGTCCACACATAGCCCGGGTGTGCCAAGAGAATCATCCCATGGCACGTGGTTCTGCAGGATTTTCTCCCAAACTTTATACAGCCAAAACCCATGGAGTTGGACTGTTTTAAAGTTCATTGGGCCAGAGTTGAGCAGCCACCAGTATTCAGTTTCCCATTGGATCTGAATCTCCTCACCTCTGATGTCAATTAGATCTTCATTCTTCGATTTTCTTATCAGTCCAGGTGTCTCCCCCTCTGCCAGAGGCAGGGTCTGGGGGAGATGTTCAGGTGGCCACTGGTGCTCCGTTAATGGCCACTGATGGCCCTTGATCTCTGGGTATCTCTGTTGGTACGTTGAATTCATCAGTTCTCACCTGGTGGAACAATGCCCTGGAAAGAAACTTAAAATTCGTTTTCCCGGCAAACAAAAGGCAAACAAAACTCCTTGACCTAAGCTGTACAAAAATTTTTAAACTGGTATGTTTTCCAACATGTTTACTCAGTATGTCCTTTGAGAGATCAGTTTAGCATTTCCTTCTCCTTGCCCACAGAAACCCTAGGCTTGATCACATTGCCATTAAGTTTGTCTTTTGACCCTTTCCAAGCATATGTTTGGTTGGGATTTTTCGAGGGACTGCGCTGAGTTAAGTCCCAGTGGTATTCAGACAGGGCAATTGAGGTTCCATTTCACAGCCTGAAGCTTGATATGGTTTAAAATTCGTTTTGCTCATTTACACCCAGTTCTCGGGACATGCACAGTCTTAGAAAGCTCCTTGTCTGTTATTGCAGGGAATACTTTGCTATTGTACAAATGTGCTGTTTCCTTGCAAAGGGAGGGTGACACTGTTACATTCAATAGCAACCCTTTCATGTCAAAACTCCCCTGAGCGAAATCTCGGATTAACTCACTCAGGTACTGTTATAAATACATATTATAAAGCTTGCTTTTCGCAAATATTAGGATGAATGTTACATGTATAATGTTAAAATAACTTTTTTTTTTGTTATTAACAAAAACTTAGACATGGTAGTAGTGGTAGCTGATATCGTTATGCTTGAGCTGTCTGTTTGGTCGGGATAACATCCAGTGAACGTGTGATGAGGACCCTGACACTGCTATGCCAACTATCAGCACTTACTGTCGGAAGAAAGTGTGGACCAAGGTCCAAACTAGAGGTGATAATAAAACCACAGCCAAGGAACACACATGCTCTTAAAAGGCGGGCCCAAGGCAGGGCCATGCTAAAGGGTTTCTGGAATATGGAAACTATTTTATGGAAAAGTATGGATATGCACAAAGGTCTGTGAATATGCAACAGGCTGATGTAATAGAACAGGTATTTAAGGGGTAACCCTGAAGATAACAGCATGGTCTTGGCTGAATGCCAAGCACCCGGCCGTTTTAACTCTTTGCTTTATTTCTGTCTCCTGTTCTTTTTATTAAACTTTTTTAATTCTGCCAGGAAAGCGAACCTCGTTTTTCACAGCACTAAATATGGAAAAGGCTTGCAGAGAGTGATGGGGGCTGGTGTCTGCTGCCTGGGTGAGGATGCAGTGTGCGCTCGGCAGCGCAGGGAGCAGGCAGCCCCACCGCGCTGGGCGCCGGCAGGAGGAACGCGCTCCCTGCAAGACAAAGCGCGGGGGGAGCACAGGAGCACATCCATCGGGACCCACTGGCCGGGGGGCACTACATGCACCCGGGGATCAGCCTGCAATAACTCAGGCCGTGCTCCCACCTCTTCCTTCACGGGAAAATTCGAACAGAAGTTGCCCTGAGGCACCGGGGATGTGTTTCCTCGTGAATTTTTACTGCAGCTCAACTGCAATCAAGCAATTCAGTGATGGCAGGGTTGAAACCTGAGTGCAAAATGTGTGTTTAATACTTCAGCCCCAGAGCAGACATGCTCTGGAAGTGCATTAGGACAGGCTTTGAGGTATATCCCTTTAAGTAAAACAAATAGATTCTGCTTTCCATTTTTGACACTTTTTCTGATGCGCTATTTACAGACTTGTGTATTGAAAAATCACAATGAAGGAGGAAAAAAGAAAAGTCGGTGTCGTCTTCCAGAAGCAAGGCAAATGTCTGGTGATGGTAATAAAGTGGGTTTGTTAGTGGTTTACTGTGGGAGGTGCAATCCAGGGTCAGATAATGAGGCGGCAAAAAGCAGACAACAAGGTCCTGCCTTCCACTTGACATTCAGGTGTCAAGGGGTTGAATTTGAGCCGTTTCTTTACTTCAGTGAAGGCAAGAGAACTTCTCTCCCTCTTCCCCTGTCCTCTCTAAGGACAGGATGAAAAAGCTGCGTGGTAAAAGCTCATGAAAGGGCAGGTCCATTTCCAGCTGGGTGCACCTTTCCTGGAGCACAGGAGGAGCAGAGCAGCAGAGCAGAGCAGGCTGAGTGAAGGGCTGCATTAAACATTGCTGTCCATGGGCATTGTCCCTCAGACTGCTCTTCCTGCACTTGCACTTGCAAGTGGGACGAAGTGACATCCTTGGGAGCAATCTTGGCAGCCCCACCCACAAAGCTGCTTCCTTTGTTGTTTATTGTCCTTGCCAATCTGTTTCAGAAGGTAAGTGGATGAATGAACACCCTTATTGACCCTTGCTGTGTAGGAATGTTATCAGGTTTTCATATTAACAAAATTCCTTCAAATGCAGGGCAATTATTGACGCTTGTTTAATATATATATCTTGGTGGCAAGCTCCAGGTTCTTGGTTTGTTTTCTTTCAATATATCACACTATTGCAGAGCCAGGCTATTTTCACAAAGAAATGAGTTGTATCTTTATACCAAGTGCTGTTAAAGAGGATTATAAATAGGCTTTAGACTACAGGCTATAGCTTTGCTTTGCAGTTGAAAAAAACATCAATCACCTGGCTGAGACTAAATCCTAACATCTCACCTTCCTAACAGATTTTAAAGGTCACTGATGGATAGAAATGTTCAGCTTAATCTTAAATGCATTGACTAGTCTGGCAAAAGCATTTTAGGGTCTTTTCCTTTTTATTTTCTGCCAGCTATTTAAAATGTGAAAGAAGTGTCACTTGTAAGTAAAGAGTGGATCTTCAAGAGAAGGCAGAGTACCAGAGATCAGACTTGAATCTCAGAAAGGTCTCTGCAGCTTTTGCTCTGCTTTTCAGTCAATCTGATTCGTAATGTTTGCAGATTGCACTGGTTCACCCCCACTCCCCCAAACAGGTTATCAGCAATCAGCTACGTGCTGGGGACACAGAACAACCTCAAATAAGCTCCAGCCTAAAAATAGCCATTTTCACATTAAAATCTTGAATCAGACGGCAGAATGGGCTGCAGCTGGGACATCTCGTGTTTGCTTATGTCACCAATGGCAAACACCTACAACAGCAAAAATATCTCCTCCACTCTGGAGTTGTTGGGATCCTGCTTATTAAACATATTCCTTGTTGCAATTATGTAATAGAACGCAAAATAAGCTGCAAATTGATTTCAGATACTTGTCGGTAGAATAAATAGGACCATTTTCAGTCTGCATTCATCCAGACATAGCTATGATTAATGTTCAAATTTACCCCACAAAGCCAGCACCAGGTAAGGAGTTTACTGCTCTTTACATGCTGCTGTTTGTTGGTAGACACAAGGAGGCACCCAAAGATGAACCAGAGCCTGTTCGAGTGGTTCTGCTGTTTGGAGTGAATGTGTTGGTGTTCCTGAGGAACCTTTCCGTGGGATGTGGCCCTGCTCTCCTGGGGATAACTGAACACCTGCCTGCCCGTGGGAAGCAGGGAATGAATTCCTTGTTTTGCTGTGCTTGTGTGCATGGCTTTTGCTTTACTATTAAACTGTCTTTATCTTAACCCATGCATTTTCTCACTTTCTCTCTTCTGACTCTCTCCCTCATGCTGTTGGGGACAGTGAGCCAGTGTCTGTGTGCTTTAACCCACCATACACTCCTAATGTCCAGGGGTTTATTTTCCAAAATTTCCAGTGAGGGGCACAAGATAAATCTGAGATATTTTCTTGTTCTTGCCCTGTGTCATTTTGTCTTCCCTCTTCCTTCCATTTTCTGCTTTACTTTTCAAATTTCTCCAAGTTTGCGAAAGAAATTGGGAAAAGATCCAAACAGGAAGTACTTATTTTGTAGATTGCAATTCTCCTGTTGACTGACTTCTTCCCACTATCCCAGCCATCATTTCTGAAGAAACACTTACTTCCCTGAGCAAAGGTATAATTCTGGCATGGGATAAGGCCCATGCCAGAATTATATTGTGAACTAATATTCACAATATAAGTTTACCTTCACATCATAGCTGGATTTAGTTCCAGCACCAGGAAACGGGGAAGGAGATGGCTTGTTGGGCTCTGTGCCTAGCCTTGTAAGCACTATAGGATGGAAGGAAGCTGGATGCCCTCCTGCAAGGTGTGCTATAATTCAGCCACAACTTACTGGATCTAAGGATTGCTTACATGGAAGGAAGCAATAATTCATTTGATAGTGGGATTTATTGGATGAAATTCTTTGGCCTGTGCAATGCAAATTAAACTGGATAGTCATAGCTCTCTCTCTTGCTTTGAAATCCATGAATCCTACAGGCTGATGCAGCTTGTGTTCGGTGAAATTGTGTTAAATTTCTTATCTGTAAGACTTGCTGAAATAAGGTGTTAGGAACTGGCATCTTGAGCTGCATGTGATTGTGCAGCATCTATTTGGGATCATAGATTTATCTCACTGGCTTTTCAGTTTGGTTTCCTTGATGAATCTGAAAGGTTTGGTAATGCTAACGATGTGTCAGGGAGTCTAAGGCTAAGGGCCTAAAGGAAAATATTCAGAGCCATACTATAGCCCATTTAAAGCCAAGTTACACAGAGTTACCAGCAGCAGAGGAGAGGCTGCTGACAATGTTGGTCTGTCTCTTTATTCAGGAGCAGAGTGGCTGTGGTGGGGCTCTCACAGCGCTGCTCCAAAATGGATTTAATTCCATATCAGAAGTGGGCTATCACTGATATTTTTCCTACATATCTTTTAGCAAGCACAAGATCAGTTCAGCCTCTAAGATGGCAAACAACAGCAAAAGCATTCTGTGTATGGATAAATTTACTTAAATGTAACTTAGAAGTTTATGAGGAAAAAAATCCTGGAAGTTAAAACCTGAAACATTAGTGGTGTGAAATGAACAAAATGTTTCAATTGATAAGGGAGGGTTTTCTCATTTTGAGAAAAAAGCTCTGCACCAACAATTTTGCACTAAACTGGAAAGGCATTCTCTCTGGATATTTCTATTTGTCTAGAATTTTGCCAGCTTTAAAAAATTAATGGTAAAAAAAAAAAAGTAAAGACTGTGTAAGAAGCATGACTGAGCAGTATGTAAATGAGAGGAAAACTAAGATAAAGGGGGTTTTTTGAGGAAGTCCAGCTTCCTTTGAAAGACAAAGGCAAGGTATGGGAGAGCTTCACCTGGATTGCGGCTAAGAACTCTCTGAGCTAGGAAAGAGAAAGGTGTGAGTTGAGTACAGTCTTGCTAACTGCAAGGCAAGCCATGCACTGAAGTGTATCATTAAATAAGAATAAGCATGTAAATAGACTGATTGTGTTTGGTTTTATTTAAATTTGCTTTTTTTTTTTTTTTTTTGCTGAATTTGCTAATACTGTACTTGCTTAATAAGTGTAGCATTGGAAACAGGATCCTGAGGAGAGGAAAACACATATCTGGTTTGACCTTCACATAATGATCCATAAAACCCAGAGCATATACAAACCCATAGGAAAAATGATGTATCCACCTTAAAAGGGAATAGGTAGAGCCATGGAAGTCAGTAAGGGATGAGCAGAGTAATTAGTTCTATAACCCCAGTGCTTTACTAAAGGCATATTTAGAATATTTATGTAAACAAGTAATTGTTTAGATGCCCTCATTTTCCACAACCACCTCCCAGCACTACTAGTTCCTGGTACACTCATGGAATAAAAATGGATATAGCCTTGAGCTGCCATCAGTTGCCACTGCGCTTGGAGAACTGGCATTTGCTTTGCAAAGCAAAAACAACATTGCAGTGCCCTCAGTTTCAAAATTACCCTTACAATCACTGTACCATGCTTGGGTCGCAAAAGGTGGAAAGGCTCCTTTTGAAATTTTGTCTTCTCTTATTCTTATTGATTCTTCTCTTATTCATATTGATTTCCACACCTGGCAGCCTGGTGTGCAGTAGGTGCTTGTATCAGGGCAGAAAGGCCTAATTTCCTGTCTGTGGAAGGGGAAAACCACTTGGATTGACTAAACCAGCTTAGTCTTCTGACCATGATGCAAACCATTCCATTATTGTTTGCTTGTTCCGCGGCGTGTCCTGAACCAGCCATCCTGAATTAAGACATGATACTTTTTATAGGAACAAAGTCTCTGAGCCTTGGAGGAAAACCACAAAAATAGCTCTTCCCTCCCTGCAAATCCTGTTCGCGTTATAGAACCACAACTGCACTTGCTTGCTGGATGTCCCTCATGAAATAGAGCTTTGAGCTCTCGTCTGGCTGGAGTGGTGACCTCAACACAAATCCTCTGGAGTGAAACATCCCATTTCAGAGTGAGCAGGGTGGAAGATGGGGGCAGTGTTTAAGGAATAGGCAGGGAACAGGAAACCTTTTTCCCTCATCCCATGGGTTGGACTTGTTTCTGTTGCAAGAGAAATTTTGTATTCAGTCCAAAACAAAAAAGTCTGTTAATTAAACAGGTAAACAGATCTGTCATCATAGGGATCAACTTTTCTAATTCCTTCCTCAAACCCATTTACATTTTTATTCTCCATAATATTAAATGATACTGAAGTCCAAAGTGTAATTGAGCATTCTGTGGAACAATACTTTTATTTTGTCCAAGAACTTGCTGCCAGCTTGATGAAACACTGAGTATAGGAGTCTTTAGCTGTCTTTTCCATTCCTGGCTTTCTCTCTGGTCTGCCAGAAGTCTTGTGAGTGGTCCTTTAGCAAACCACTCACTCTAACTGAGTTTCTCAAATGGAAATGGAGGTAATTTCAGATACACAGTCAAAACAAAGAATTGATTATTTACTAGGAGGGAAAGTAAGCTAGATGCTGCGTGAGTCTACTTTGAGGGACTTTAACATATGCAAGGGATGTGCTCACTGATCCATTCAGTACAGCCAAACTGTGTGACAACGGATCTGAAGTCAGATTTAAAGTGTTTTGGCATCTTATCCTAAAAAAATCTCCAATTCTTTCCTATGATTGGTGAGTAGGGGAGAAGACGGGGAAGACAGGGCTGAGGGGAGAGCCCTTTGTTACCCTGCCCACATGCAAACCTCAGCATCTGAGCCAGCCCTCCTAATCCTGCCACCAGGCAGCGAATTCCCGCAGAGAGGTGGCACAAATGGCTGCAAGCTGTACTGCCTTGCTTGCCACAGGTTAATTTAGAGATGGCAGCGCTGCTGAGGTGGATCTCTGTGCAGGTTCTCTGGCAGGAGCCAGCCAAAGACACTGAATCACTCGGTATGGAATTTATGTGCCTCGCTGAGCAGATGCTACCCTGAGTGTTGTGTTGGAAGTGTTTCCCCAGGATCTCAGCTCTGGCACTGCTTGGGGAGCGCAAACTGAGCGTGCAGGTCAGGTTTACTTAATGTGTGAAAAGTCCTTAACAAAGGAAGGGCTGAGTCAGCCGGAAAGAAGCACAAAGGATGAGAGAGATTAGTCAACACACACACAGCCTGAGAGGGAAACTCTGCATTAGTGAGTGAGCCGTGCATGGGTCTGTTGAAATGACACAGCAAAATGGACATCTCCGTAGTGCGAAAGTGCATTTCTGCAAATCCTGATGCAGCTGAAGGCAACAGCAGGATTCCCAGTCCCTGCAGTAGTCCTTGGGTCACACTGGATACATTGCTTTTCCCAGCCTGCTCTAACTTCTCATGGCAATCGTGTCATATTGTGGAGGGGAAGAGAATTATCTCATTTGAGCACCGATGGAGAGGAGTAGCTGCAGTTAATCGGTCTGTTAAACAGTTCATTCACTGAGTGGGTGCTCTCCACCAGCACTCAGGTGATGTGAGGTAAATTGTCTCAAACTCAAGCAGAGGCTGGGGTCCAAAAGGCGAGGTGGAGGCCAGGCCCTGGCGGAGCGCGGTGCCCGGGCGAGCACAGGCAGAGACAGACATCTAGTGGTGCCCTGGCTGCAGTGTGACAGGGCTGCTCTGCACAGCCACAGCCACAGCCACAGCCTGGGACCCTCTCTCACCACCCATCTGCACACTGACTCCAGTGGCATACAGCAAAAACCAGCCTGACGTTCCCCGTTATTCAAGTTTCAGCCCAAACTCACATTTCTGCTCTCCCACGTGAACAACACTGATGGTCTGAGGGTGTTTCATCCGATGAACCTGAAGAAGTCCCAGGGTAACAGAGAATCAGGGTAACAGAGAATCAGACATCCATCCTTTCAAGGATGATTCTTCCATTTAACGTGTGATCTTAACATGAGTACATTATTATGTCCTGTTTCTTCTAGCAAGCCATTAAATTACTGCCTCGCTAGGTGTGGAGCTTTCCCAGTTCAAATAATTGCAGTATCATATGGATTATAACAAACATTTATCAAGGCATTTTATTTTTGAATGGTAACTTTGCATACTTTTAAGCTGGCTGGAAGGCATAATCTTTTACACTCCCTGTAAATGTGAACAATTTTCTATGTGAGGTTTATCTTGTGGCATTATCTGCATAAGAAAACTTGAATATTTCACATCATAAGGGCTTCTATGGAAGCTACCAGGACCACCTTGCTCAAACTGACAATAATGAATGTCTGTGTTGGCACTTTTCAGAATTAGTCCACCCCCAGCAATGCCCTGGCATAAATTAATGGCCTGACCCAGGGTCCAGTGTGGATCTGTGGGAGTGAGAAGACACCCTCACATCTCCCTCAGCATGCAGTTCTGAGAACAGCCTAGAAGAAATCAGACCAGCTTTCCTAATTTTACAAACCTTATCTTGATATCTTCATATTGCTAAGGGTGATAAGAAAATGCATACCAAACCCCTTGGAGAACAGGAGAGGGAGGTGAGGAGTGTCTCTAAATCAAACAGCTCTCCAGGATCCTCTCTAGGACTGGCTGTTAGTTTTCAGCCCCAGTAGTCTCTGTTAATTCACTTGCTCCCACAGCTGAGCTTTCAGATTACTCAAAACCCCTTTGGGTCAGCAGAGTTCCTCTGCTAGTCGTGTTCTGCAGTCTTGGACAAATGCTTGGTTGACCATCCCAGTTGACCACCCTCATTTTGGAATAAAGTCAGTTAATTCGATCTGAAGGTAAAAAATCCCCTTGTGCCCTAACTCCCTGCTTCTGTGAACACCCTGAGGATTTGTTTCTTATCCTTCAGAGATAACTGCATTTAAATAAATCACTGAACAGGAATAAAATTTGCTTATGATGCAGTTTGAGGGGATTTTCTTAACCCACTGCAGACTGGGTGTTCTGCTTTCTTAGAAACGTGCAAGTATTGTAACAATTGAGAGATCTTCTATTGCAAAGGGAATGACATCCAGATATTTTCAGCAGGCAGTTGGCATGTCTTGGAAAATGAACCTGGTGCTGTTTGCATTAGCCCAATACTGATGAACAAGGGGCTGACTATTGCCCAACTTCAAAACCATTGAAGATCAGCTGAAAACAAGGTTGAAACATGAGAGAGTGAGCTGTGATGTGTACTGATAACTGGGAAACAGTGAGGAGCTATTGCTAGTCCTAAAATGAAATGTAACCAAGTAAATTTGGCTATTTGTGCTTCTAAGAATGTTGTTAGTTGAGGAGTAGGCTGGTTGTATTTTTTTTTATCCTGAAATCTTTCCTTTTCCTGTTGCATTTGTCTTTTGTTCTTTTTTTTCTGCAGGTGTAGAATTTGTTAAGAAGTGTTCAGAGGTGAATAATGGTATATGGAGAAGAAGTCCTGTGGCATTTCCAAGCCAGGTATCTGTCATATCTGTCACATGCCTCAATAACTCCAGCCTTCTGCCTTTCCATGCTTTTAAATATCCTATTTTTAGTAAATGAACAAACAATTGCAAGAATTGGAAATTTTTGGAGGAAGAATGTTTCGAGGGCCTTTTCCTCTGTCAGATGCTTCTGGTGGGTTAATAACTCCATCTACAGTTCATCACTGAAATAGTTCCAGAAATACTGGAAATATGAGCCTGAACCAGGTCACTAATCAGATAAAACCCAGATTCTGTTCACATTTTCAGATGAGCAGTGAGGATGTGAGAATGCTCCAGTGTGAGGGTAAAAGTGCACAACTTTGATGTGTTTTGCTGAAACTGCTTTTCAGTGGCACCGTGCAGGAGCTGCTCACACAGGGCTAGAGCTGTTCTGCAATGGGTGTGGGGCAGCCGGGTTTGGTTTTGGAGACTTCAGGGCCTTCAGGCCAGCGGGAACCTGCTAATGAGCTTCATTATAATAATGGGAATAATGGGCAACCCCAGGGGGATGTGAACTCCCACAGCAGATTTCATTCCAGAGCAGGGGCAAAGTTGGAGGGGGAAAAAAAGTGGGAAAAAAGCCCTGCTCAGCTGCAGACAGCTGATACACGTCTGCTTTCTCCATGCCCTGAGGGGCCAGACAAGCTGGTTTCTCTCTGGCAAGCCCTCCTTCGCACCAGCCAGCTCAGGACATGCTGGAGGCACTTGTCTGAGCTTGGGCCATTGATGAAGCTCCAGGTGCTGGGGTCCAGTGGAAGATGAACAACACAGGGTCTGATAAGGGTCAGGGATGTTCCCATCTTACAGAGAAATCCATTTTCACTGATTATTCCTCCGTTTCTGCTGGTGTTGCTTGTGGCAATACACCTGGGTAGCAGTAAACAAACATGAAGTCCTTGTGGATGAACTACAGAGACAGTCTGTGACGAGTATTTTTGATGTCAGTGTGCTCAGCTGTTTGTGGCCTGCTTTGCCCTGCACAAAACAAACATACTAAAAATTACTGTTGTCTGTTAGTCTAAAATAAAGGAGCAATGGCAATGAGCTCCAAAAAGAAGCTTGACTACCAATCAGTTACGATGCCAGAGGTTATAAACTTTGTGGGCATCAGTTTTAAAGCGCATGTCCACATGTGGGCAGAGGTATTGAAACAGCTCTGCTTTCAGAGTTTTCACTTCTTCTTTGGAAGCCATGGGAGCTCTGTGCTTCTGTGATCATTATTTTCTAGGAATCTAAATAGGCATTCTGGTGTATTCATTACTTCACATTTCCACATAATGCTTCAAAAAAAAGTTATCAGCCATAGATTTATCAACAACAGACTTATCTGGTGAGTTGTTTTAAAAAAAAGTTTAAAAATAAAGGACAGAAATAAAAAAGAAATTGTTTTCTAAGCCCAAAAAGCAAGTAGGAAAAAGAACCAGGATATCATGGTACTCACAGTATTTTTAGCATGTTACAAATATAAATGTTTTTTTCTGGCACAGTAGGACTCTGCTATATGAACCATATTGTAGGCGTGGAGGTTAGATTCCTGCAAAAACCATGATCCAATGCCTTTCATCTTTGTCACTGGTGAATTCTGACTGTGGCACCGTCTTCTTCCTGTGTGATTGTCATTCCACACTGTTTGCTGGCACCTTTCACGAAATCTTCTGTCAAAATAACTCTAAAAACAGTATTTGAACTAGGCATTTAAGAAAATAATGTGGTTTATTCTCAATGATCATGATAGCTAAACATTTCTTTGTGAATCAATTTTTTTCCTAGTGTTATTTGTTCTTGAAATCCTTGGAGATTATATTCTAGTGACATCTGTTAACACTGCTACACTTAACATGTAATTGGGAAGGGGAAAAAAAAAGAAAACAGAAAACAAAAGCCCATGCCAATCTAAATGTGCTTGAAAGGTGCCAGATTGATAACTCTGGAGAATTGAGTCCTCTGTTTATCCTCTGAATTAGTGCAGCAAAATCAATGGCAGCATAAACTCGCTCCTGTCACCCTGAAATGTCTGGTGCTCGCTCAGCTGTGAGGGCAGGCTGGCCCTGCCTCCCCTGCAGCATCCCACAGGAAGGATTGAGGGCTGCTGTCCCGTGGTGGATGGGCTGCACTGAGAACCCCAAACTCATTTCAGACCAACCCCTGCCCATCCATCTGAGGTCAGACTTCAGGTTGCACTTCACAGTTCTGGCACAGACCACAAATGGTGATTCTGAATTAAAAGGCTTCATGGTGCATTTCCAATCTCTCAACTCCGTAATCCCCTGGTGTGTTTTATTTAATGCACAAACTGCCTGTGACATGACAGAGCCAGAGGCATTACAATCTATCATGTCAAGCCTTCATACATTAGCAGCACTTGTTAGCACCCACTGGCACAGTGCAGGGAGAGCTCTGAGTTATGCTAATGATCCATGGATAATGGGGCACGGGGAGAGCTCTGAACCCACCTTCCGACCAGTGCCACAGTGCTTTTAGGATGTGTCAGAGTGCACCAGGCTTGGCACTGTAACACGCTTTAATGCATCTTCAGAGCACCTTATCTTGTATGCTCTGCTTTAATTGAGATTAAATGGCTCTGAAGGTCCAAACACAATTTCAAGGACAATGCGATATCTCATATCCTCAGTGAAAGGTTTTTAATGTATTTCCTTAAAGCCAAGACAAATATACCATACAAATACATTACACCAGGCTGATGTTAAAGGTCTGTCTCAAACTCAGAGAAGCCAATACAATCTGAATTTAAAACACAGCATAATATTCCCAAGGCTGTGGCTGGGATGGGGTGAGAGAATTGCAGAGGAGCTTGGGGCCTGCAAGAGCACCAGTAGCAAAGTAACAACAGAAGCAACATTTCTGAAAGGAAGGTAGAAGAGCCTGGGTCCTGTGGAACGTCAGATAGGATTTGTTCCAGGGAAGGCTGTGAGAGTATTCTTCTGGGGGTACATACTCTGAATTCTTTGCGCAGTGTGAAGGCACAAGCAAAACCATCCTGAAATTCTGAGTTCGTTTGTTCCCCTTTTCAGCACTGCTGTAATAATGGTTTCAGAAAACTTAAATAGGTGTCATATGAAAAGAGAAATGACAAAACAGAGACTTAGCCCCCTCCCCTTTTTTTTTGTAGGTTCAGTTTAAGACTTAGCATTTTCTTTGGTTGCAAACTTGTCGTGTCTGCCTTGCTTCGGTGATGATATAAAGGTGCTGCAGTACCTTGGAAGATGTTGCTGCATTCCAATAATGATAACTCTGTAGTTTCATGACCCTCCTGAGCTTACATTTGAGGCCTCATTGGAAAATCTGCCATCATATCACAAGGATATGAAGTCTAATACTGCCAATTTTGTGAATTATTCATTAGTCTGAAGGAAAAAGAAGCCACAAAGACACAGGCAGCTTCTCTTTATTTATGGTTTACTACTCTTCATATTTTTTAAGTGGAGGGAATACAATTCTTCCATCTTTTCCACAACAACAACAGCAGAAGAGAAAACAAAATGTGTATGTTTGAAAAGTTGGGATTTCTGGGAATACATTTCCCTCTTTTAGCTAGCATTTTAACATAAGGTAAAACATTTTTTTGACAAGGTAAGTAGAGTAAACAAAGATCAGTGAGAAAGCAGAAATTATTGAAGTACTGGAAAAACTGCTGCAGGCTACTTTTTCACACATTGCTGCTCAAGTCAGGATTATGCTATGACAGTTCTAACTCTCCTGCTGACATCCTTATAGACTCTATTACATTATTTACTTCTTGTAAAATAACATTCTATTACAGCTCCTTCATGTCCTGCTGCTTGTCTAAGTTCAAGGGGAAGAAATTCTGCTCTCCTCGCTTCCAGCTCGTTAATACAGCTCTGAGGAGATCATTATTAACCAGACTGATCCGCAGCCCCTATTTCATGCCCCATTTTCTATTGCAGTAACAACTGTATTTCCAGAGTGTTGGTCTTCACTTACATCAACAGCACAGGTAAAATGTGTCAGGCTGTGCCTGGAAGGAGCAGGTGAAGCATCCCCACCCTGTGCTGAGGATGTAATGTCATTTTTATGTCCCTAAGGGGGAATGCTTTCAGATGTTTCTCTTGCTTTTCCATTGCAGGGAAAAGTGAAGCTAGGCATGCAGTCGTACCTGATTCCAAAAGGAAAAGAGTTGATTCTCAGTAGGGTTGCAGGAACATCTGTGGATAAACCAGGGTTAACAGCAGACAGGTTGCTCAAACACTCTCTGAAAACTGGCTTTTTCAGCGTCAGGAGATGTTCAAACACATATCACCGAGTCCCACGTCAGGATTCTGCTGAAACTTGTTTTCTGGGAAGACATTAGGACCTGGAAAATTAATTTACCTGTCTCTGAATTCTCCCTGTAAGCCAAGTTAGGCATGCCACTAGCAAAATATTCCCTCAGTCTGGCAGAACGCTCCCAAAGCACCAGCCTTTGAAAAGTCCTGCTTTCATCAGTACCCGAAGTCACCCTGGCAAGTCAATCACCAGCCCTGCTCCTTGCAGTGGGAGCCTTGAAAGCCGAGCTCAGCGCTTGAAGAACTGGCATCAAACCAGGCAGCAGTGACCACACGCTTTGAGATGGTCAGGGGACAGCAACCCCTGGCACTGCTCACACAGCTCTGAGCAGTGCACTCCATCAGCCTGCTAAAGCTGCTGGAACGTCCCTAGCAAAATGTAGGGAGCATTTCGGCACTAATAATACAGGCAACGTGATAATTATCTGATTATTCAGCCCTTGAGAAGAGAGAGGTGCTAAAGTTCCCAGCAGAAGGTGAATCATATCTGCACTTTTTTGGGGGCAAACAGTGAAACTACTGGAAAATCAGCACTGGATGGAAAGTAGATGAATGGAGCCCCATTCCTTCAACTTTCAAAAGTGAGTTTACTGTCTTTAAAAAGCAGCAGTATTTCCTTATGGAGGTGGTGGGTCCTGATAAGAGCAAAGCATTTGGCCATTGATCTCTGAAGCTTGGCAGGGACTGTGTGGGAATTAAGGGTGACTTTTGCCACCCGCCTCTATGTGAACCAGGACTTGAGTCACTGTCTCCAGCATTTCACAGTTTGCTGTTCAGTTATGGCACTGATAAATCAGGGATAAATTTGCATACCCGAGTGTGCTGTGGCAGAAGCTGCTGATTATTAACTCTGTTTCATGGCAATGGACATGGCTAATTAAAGATATCATTCCTCAGGACAAGATTCTGTGATCTGTTCCACAGAGGCAAGAGGTGAAAGTGGCAGGAGGTCCATTTAACAAGGTGCAGGCACCAATTCTATCAAAGCAATCAAACAGGATAGAAAATTGATATTTCTTTCAGTTATGGGGATATTGGTCAATCTAAAAGAGTTATTTTGATTGTCGGTACCCTTTGATTTCCTGATATTTTGTTTTACAGCCTTGGTGGGTTGGTCTGTGGAGTCCCTGGGTGGGTCCCACAGGCACTGGGATTCACCACACAATTACTGACAAAGGAAAAAGTAGGTTGTTCACTAGTGCTGCAAACTTTCACTTCCCTTAGGGATGACAGATGAGCCCCTTCTTCATCCTCCTACTCCTCTATCTCCCCAGTCTGACCTTCTTTTTCTAAAAGAAGTGTTGATTATTCCCTGGAAAAGATGTTTTCAAGGAATTTCAGTAAAAATACCATGAATATCTGTCCAGCTGTTGAAGTTGTTTAGTTCAAGTGCCTGTGGAATGTTTTTAAGACCCCATGTCCTAGCTCAGTTTGTTAGGACTGCTAATTCAATCTTTGAACCAGGGAGTCATTATATTTATCTGTTTGCATTTGGTTTTTATAGACCACCAATTACTGTTATCAAAATATGTTAAATTAACTGTGTTCTAGGAAAGCAGATAATTTCTGTGTAGACTGGTAAATATCCGATTATAAACGAAGCTACCTTTTATTTATTGCAAAGGCTAGCACATTCATCAGCATTCCTAATTAAAATTTAACAATTAATAAGCAGTGGCAAACCCTGTACGAAGGTCAGTAGCGACCTAAGCAAACTTATCAAAAATGCAAAGGGGTTTAGAGTTTTTAAAAAGTTCATTCTGTCCTTAATTAACAGATCTAATTACAGCTCTGCCATAGCAAAATGCAAAATGATCTCTTCAAAAGACAAGGAGTCAAAGGTTTAATAGTGCAGATAACCTTTTTCTTCAGTACACACCGACCCAAGTGTAGAAGGGAATTTTACCAAGCAGTCAACAGAGTTGATTGGATGGCTTTGAGAGAAATTTAAGCTAAGCAATACACAGAAATCCCCAAACAACAAAGGAATTGAGAGGGAATAAAAACTCTCTTATGTCTTGGGATTTGAAATAACACCAAGTCAAGACTTTGGGTAATCTTCTTTCTTAGCAAGTTGTCAATGTATTTATTCCATGACCTTTGCTGGTTAGTTTTGAGTAACACTTTCTGTTCTATAGACTGCATGTGTTTAATTATCACCTCATTCAACAAAAATGGACAGTGCAAAACTCAAGGATAATCTAGCAGAGCAGGGCTAAATACAATCGAGAAAAACACTTGAAATTCCTGCAGTAAATAGTCAGCATTTAGGCACTGAAGGGCAATTTTCCAAGTTTCACTGAAGGGTTTAGTTGTGCATTACTTCTTCAAGAAGTCCAAGAAGAAACCTGAGTGTTTTGTTCTGAGTTTTGCAGGAAGAGGCTGGAAATGAACAGAACTGGGTTCATCAGTAAGCAAATTAAATCTTCCTGGCTGATTTATGTGGGCAAGGGTCATTACACGTGGGTAATAGGAAGTGGCTGGTAGAAAAACTAGACTGCTTAAAATTAATAATACATGGCTGAAATGAATTGTTACTATTCATCTTTACGTTTGGATTAGCAGAAAGAGCACAGGCATGAGAGGCAAGATCTCTTCAGGGAAACCTGACCTGTGTGAATATCCTCAGTGTTCCCTTTCATACCCTGCCAGTGACAGAGGGAGTGCAGCCCCACGAACACAGGTATATCAAGGAGAAACAGTGGAATCACAGTAATTATCTTGGAGAGGCTCAAAAACTCAGGAGCCATCTTCATCTTGTGCTGGAATTCAAGTGCAGCATAACAAATTTTTCAACCAAAAGGCTCATTAAATGCAACATGAAAACAGAGAGGCTGTTCTGAGCAATCTCTATGAATTGGCCTCTAGCTTTACCGTGGCACTATCATGACCTGAATTAATTTGCTGTGGAGTGATCATTTCCTCTTGGCTGTAGGAGGGAAAAAAAATGAAGCCTGCTCAGGCTGATGAGCATTTTAAGACTTCTTTTTAATTCTTTTTCTTAAAAATAATATCACCTTCTGTTTTTAAAGTGCCTGGCTTGAACAGGTAGGTATCATCACCCATCAATAACGTGCTGTACCGAGGTGGTCTCCTGCCACTCCAGTGCTGCAGAGTTGAATGCAGAAATGGTGAGGCTTTTAAATGTCACAAACACACTCTTTCTCTAGTCAAAGGAGCCAAACATCCTCTGTGGCCATGACATGACCCCCACCTCACCTTTAAAGAGGTGATCTGTGTAAAATGTGGGTGCTCAAGAGCAGCTTCCTCTGATATTTGGTCCTTCCCTGCCTCAGTACAGAGGAAGAAACCCGTCCTGATACTTTGCTTAAAAACACAGATAGCACCACATTATCACATTCCTCTCTTCGGTAGCACTTGCTTTAAGATAAGAAATGAACATAATTACTTGTGTTCTGCTGATGGGAAGTGAGCTATCAGAGGGAGGCATTATTACTGTTACTGCTATTATTATTACCCAAGTAGCAGGAAGTGCAGTGCTATAAAAACTCTTCTAAGCAGTCACTCCCTCTTGCAGACCATTAAAGGTTCACTTCACACTTGCCAATGGAATACTGAGACAGAAGNCTCTTTCTTCCAGACTCAATCCTGAATCATTAATTTTGCACTTGGCATTCCTAAATGAAAGCTTTTTTACGAAGCAAAACTTTCTCTTGATGTCTGAGTCCACCCTGAAGATGTTAATCAGCAGAGACCTACACTCAAGACAAAAAGCCATCCAGGTTCCTTGGATTTTTTGAGACTTGAAAGCAGCAAGGTGCAAAGATGTTTGGTTTGTTTTCCAGCACCATACAGTGTCCAAGCTTTAGACCATATCCTTTTCTCACAGCAATCTGAGGAAGAGCAGTTGTTAAAATACTGTGTGACCCAGGACACTCTGAAAGTGTGACAGATCAGATTGAGAACCAAACCAGGCCCTTCCTCCCCTCCCTTGCCAAAGTGTCACTTTACAGATCAACTGGCTCTAAAGAAAAAACTTAAGAGGAGACTCCACAGTAAGGGAAAGTACAATCTTTTTGTTGTGCAAGTAAGATTCCTCTAATGGAGAGATTTTTTTTTTAATGCTACTTATCTCTATAATTTTTTTTCTTATCTTCTCCCTTTTTTCCCCTTTTTTATTTTTTGCTGTATTGCCTTTTCCCTCTTCTGTCCTTTTCAAGAGACTTTGTGCTGTCAGTGATTCAGCAAAATTCGAAACAAATTCAGGGATTTTAAAATGTCCTTTAATATTTTGTTTGGAAGAGACACCCCTCCCCTGTATCCAGATCTCCTTCCCGAAAGGGTTCCTCACTTTCTTTTAAGAATATCGCAACACTGGGAAAGCAAGTGACTGTTAATTTTTGGGTTTCTGTGAAGCTTTTTCTTCTTCTTTTCCTACCCCAGCACAAGTTCTTCCTAAATTAAAGCAAACGTACGAAGCAAACGATGCATTAACAAATGGAGACCACCCGTGTCAGATATTCTCAGGCTCAGAAATCCTGAAAATCTCATGCATTGTTGCCCTCTAGTGTTACTTCAGAATCTATGGAGAAGATTCTTTAAAACTGAACAACAAATGCACGTTCCAAAGAGACAGGGCCAGAGCTGACCCTGAGAAGAAGTGGCCATACGTCCATGAAAAGAGGCACTTTTCAATCCTTTGATTTATCCAAGGGCTTTACTGAGAACCAGTGCCTGGAATATTCATATCCATATAAAGGGAGTGGGGGGAGCAAGGGGATCTTTGCTCTCCACATCTCTATTTGTATTCCAACAAGGATGCCCCTGATGCCATATGGACATTTTGATCTAATCCCAGTTCTGCTGTGGCCCAAAGTTTCTCAGGAGTTTAAAATGTTTGGTTTAGCAATGGACCAATAAAAATAAAATACATGGCAGTGTAAGTTCAAAACAACATTGCTGTAGAATGGCATGAACAAATTGGAATGTGACCTGTTATAAAAGGATAAATTAATAGATTTTTTTTAATCCTCTCCAATCTCACATTAGCTGTTCAGAAAAGTTCTCTGAACTTCCTGAAAGTGTAGAACCCAGATCAGCAGGCAAATGCACTTTCCACAAACCATGCCCTACATTCATTGCACTGCCCTTTTGGCGGTGGTTGGAAGGAAAAATCCAGAGAACTCAAATTGAGAGTCCTGAAGTGATCCATGGAAAGTACAACATCCAGTCTGTTCTCTCACAGGCCCTTTCCTCCTGCTCCCAAGCAGGAGCTCATCTGCACCTCTGGCAAAGATTTTGCTGGGAACATGATGGTGAAAGCCAGCAAATAGCTCTGCTCATCCCTTATTCAAACCCCCAAAATGTCCAACAAAAGGTGGATCATGACATCCCAGCAAGTTTACAAACAAGAAATGCTACTGTGGCTTTTACATATTTATGTTGGGCCTGATTTTTGTCTCATCCTCTCACATACAGCTGTATCCTGCAGTCAGCTTTGATCATATCATGTGATCTATCCTAATAAATGGAGCAGAATCAGAGCAGTGCAAAATATCCCATTACATTGTGTGATTTATTTATCTGTTGCTTTAAATCTGTAAGGGCTCTGTTCTACATGTTCTTTTGCCAGCCATTTACAGGCACTGATGATTAAAGTCATTTGGGCATTTGCCATGCTCAGTAACTCCTGGAATTTTCAGAACAGCTGAGATGCTTCTGGGTTTTAAAGGACTTTGACAAGAGCAAGATAATAAAGTTTTTAAAAGTGTCATTAGGTATTTATCTGCATCTTTTAAAATGAAAGCTCTATCAAAGTATGACCCTAATCCCTTTCTGGGAAGAGAAGACCACCACGACATGGCAGTGCTGGGTGTGTTACATCACACTTTTGAAACACATTTGCCAACATTTCTTCACATCTACTTGACCTGCCTGCGAGAAGTTGGCATTCAGACAACTTAGAGAGGATGATTTAAAATCTGATCTTGAACGAGACACTATTTTTCTAAAAGACTGCAAATGTCTGTAGCATTTCATGCTCTGAAGCTCATTTTTTTAACGATCCTCATAACTAGATTTTTATGATGAATCTTTATGATTCAGAGAATTCAAATCCCAGAGTGATTTGTATCCCCCTTCTTAGATATGCATATAGCTTTATAGTAATCTTAGGATATGTGTTGGGGTTTTTTATATTCAAGGCCTTTTAAGGGACTTCTTTCTGAAGATATTGAATTTTTTTCTCTGTTATATTAACAATAGAGTTTTAACTAAGACACCACTTCAGGAGAGCAACAATGAAAGGAGAACACAGCTGTGACTTTCAGAATTTGCAGGGATGTCAGCAAGAGAAAATGCATCTTTCCCTGTAAAATGGGCAAATTTATTCTGCAAGACTTTGAGAGAAAATAAATTTTGAACTTCACAATGCTATTTATTCCAAGTCACTTTTCAGCATAAAACCACCACTGAAAGTTCTCATAATAGAGGGTAGGAATCTCATAAGCATCTCAATGCACCTTACACTCCTGCCTCTGTCAGGAGTCAGCAGCCAAGTTGATAACAAGACCTATCTTCTTTTATTTTGCTGGAGAGACTCTTAATCAGCCCACTGTTAACTGGTATGTGTCTNNNCTTTTAAGGGACTTCTTTCTGAAGATATTGAATTTTTTTCTCTGTTATATTAACAATAGAGTTTTAACTAAGACACCACTTCAGGAGAGCAACAATGAAAGGAGAACACAGCTGTGACTTTCAGAATTTGCAGGGATGTCAGCAAGAGAAAATGCATCTTTCCCTGTAAAATGGGCAAATTTATTCTGCAAGACTTTGAGAGAAAATAAATTTGGAACTTCACAATGCTATTTATTCCGAGTCACTTTTCAGCATAAAACCACCACTGAAAGTTCTCATAATAGAGGGTAGGAATCTCATAAGCATCTCAATGCACCTTACACTCCTGCCTCTGTCAGGAGTCAGCAGCCAAGTTGATAACAAGACCTATCTTCTTTTATTTTGCTGGAGAGACTCTTAATCAGCCCACTGTTAACTGGTATGTGTCTAATTTTATGTAGCAAGGAAAAGATGAGCATATCCACACTGACTTAGCAAGTTCAGAGGTATTTGGCTTTGGAATTTACAAACAGATAGGATCCATGACTGGAATTACAAATGCAGATAAGTATAAAAGATTTAGAATTGCATTTCTTTCCTCCTAAATTGTTTCCCTGCAGCTTGTCCTTGCCTGTGTAACACAGCAGCAGGATGGACACAGGCACAGCACCACGAGTGTCAGGGGGTCACTGTCAGAGCAGGATGCAAACTCTGGTTTCATATATGCAAATACATATTTAAAGTCTTTCACATTTGAATGGAAAGCTGTACGTGGGACATTTGGGAGAACAACAAGAAACAAGGGAAGTTCAACTTTAAATGCATTCTGACCGCTACGTCTGGAAAAATCTTTGCTGCATTATGTGGAGTTTGAATTTGAACGGAGAAGAAAGTTTGGCCCTGGAAATAGCACAGACCAGTGTGTAAGTGTAGCCAGGAGCATGCTGAGCTAAAAGAAGTATTGGGTCTTTGTGGTCTGAGATGATATTTTGTGCCTTGAGTCCCATAAAGCAGAATGACAGAGAAAAGCCTATTTTAAGTGTCATTCCTTAGCTCAGAAGCTAGTGTAAGGGTGGTGGTGGTATTATATATAACTCCAAGCAGATCCTTAGCACCTAATGCATTTCAATGGAAACAATTTCATTCAGGACTTTAAATGTTAAGTGCTATCCGATATACGGCTTTGAAACAACTTAAACTTTTCTGGGTTTCGTACCTGGAGTCAAATTCCTTTTCATGTGCTCAGAGTTGTGTCTATTCTTGCTGCCTGCAAGGGCTGAGCACAAGTGTGAACTGCTCTCCAGGGGCTGGGTTTCGTCTCCCTGGACAGCCAGGGAGGGCTCCACGTGTAGGGCTGTTCCTCTCACAGCAGCCAGGGCTCACATCCTCTGACGGACACAGCTTGCAGCTGGCAGGAGATGCCGGAGCTAACAGGCACTCAAGCTTATTTAGGATCTGGACCTCAAATGTTGGCCCTAATTAGCTCCTTAAATCACTGCTGAATGGAAGCGCAGAATAAAAAGCCATTTTCCCCTCAACGTGGTCCTTCCAAATTAGGCTGAGATGTTTGCTGAGGGTAGATAACATCTTCACCATGCAGCACTTGCACTGTACCCTGTTCTTAACTATGCAGAGAACGTGCAGCTCTGGCATCTCTCCCGGACTCTGCAGTGTGCTCACTCTCATTTTAGGCCACTTTAATAGCAAAAGATCCTTCCTTGGCAGTAGCTACAAATATCAGAATTCCCGCTGTGAGGAAAAGTTTAAATATTCAGAATTCACCTTCAAAGCATTAGTTGAAAATCACTGTAAGAAATTCTGCTCTTATCTTTGCCTTTTATCTTGTAAAGAAAAGCAAACCCATAAAACCTTAAGGAACAAAGCCTGTCTCCAAGCTTGCCCTTGCCTAGATCAGGTGCACACATGTGGAACAAGAATTTTGTTAGTCAGCAGCTGAATGTGTTTGCAAGTTTAATGTGTCCACCCTATTCATTTACAGTACTCCACGTGATCACACTAATAACTAGGTCCTGGAGATCTGGGAGCCACGTTCTGCTCACATTTGCTGCTTTTATTTCTATCTGTTGCAATGCACTTGGGCATCTGCTAGTTTTGGTAAATTCAAGTTCACACTGTCTTAGAGGGACAAGAGGAGCACACCTGCATGCCCTGCGGGCAATTCCCTGAGAGCCTGAACTGGACCAGCCATGGAAAATGAAGTCATGCTCTTGGTCCAGTACAAAAAAGGGGTTGATATGTGCTGTTCAAGTTGACTCTTTTTGTGATGTAGGAGAGGCTTTGGGGAAAGGCCTTTAGGCAAAAGAGCCATTAGAAAAAGTTTTCCAGATGTTTTCAAGCTCTGTGTTGTGACTCTCAATTACATTTCTTCAGTGGTCAGGCTGAAGAGAATTGTCCCTTTGTTCTGTGAGTTTAGAATAAAGGAAATATTCTTGTCTTTCTAACAGGCTGTAACTGTGGGCTTGGAAACTGTAGTTGAAATGTTCTTGGCTTGCTGACTTTGCTTTATCCTCTTAACAGAATAAATGTTCTCATGTAATAACAAACCCGACAGATCTTCATAATTGATCCCTATCCCTGACATATGAAGGGCACAGGATGCAAAGAGAATGAAGCACTGTAAGTACCCTGCAATGGAAGTATTGATTCTCTCAATTGCAGCACTGCCTTTCTCTGTAAGTGCCCACCTCAGCAAGAAGAAATTATGGGGCAAAATGGACAGGGGAAGTAAAATTAGACCTAAATAAGAAAAAAAAAAAAAAAAGGCGTAACTGATAAGTCAGTGAGAGCCTGTCAAGGAGTCTCATTGCCTAAGGGTTCAGTTTTACATAGAGCCCTTAACTAGATCAATAGATTCCTTTTGGACTACTGGAGGTTAAAACAACTGTAAGTGGGAGAGGACTAATAAATCAACCCTGCTTGTACCAGACACAAGCTAGTAGTGTCCAAACCCCTTTATACAAGTAGAATGATTCACACAAGAGTGATTGGTGTGGGCTGAGAGGTGCTGTGGGTAATGGGTAAAGTGCTGTGGGGAGGGCTGCTCACACCTCTCACTGCCAGATTATAATCAAGCAAGGTGTTCTTGCAGAGCATGATGTCCTTGATAAACAAGGAATGGCAAGGCTTATTAAAGTGCAGGCCAATCATTGTTATACCCTGTTACTGGAAGAGATAGGTGTCAGGTTCTGTTACTGCTGAAGTTTTCACAGCACCCAAATGATCTCCTCAGAGGTGTGTGAGGAGGCGCATTGGCACTTAATACGTGCACACCTATTCCCAGACCTGCAAAACCACTGCAGGGACCCTTTAACCTGTTCTCTCATCTTTTTTTATCCACCACTGTTGTCTCACAGTCTGCTCCCACTGAGCATGCTGCAGTTGTCTAACGAATTGCACATTCAGATGGTTGAGTCACATTACACTCCACAGGGTCATATAAATGTTCTGAAGCTGACAGTTGTGATTACAAGTTAGTTGGGTAAGAAGAGGACCCCTGGGCACAAATCTCTGATGTACCTGAAAATTTTTTTGGCAGCAGTGACTAAATCTATCCCAAGCCTACAAGGTCAATTTGCAGCTCAGTTGCCATCCATATTTATCTGCCTCACACATTGAAATTTTAGTATGACAGTGATAAGATCTCTAGGAAATACCTCAAGTGGATTGTTTCAATGGGTAGCCTGTCACCATCGTTCTTTTGAAACAATCTTCCAGGATATGTCATTATGTGATGATGCTATCTTAAGTTAAAAAGAAAAAAAAAAAGGCACCAAGAAAAAGGCACCAAGAAAACCAAAGCCCAAAATAAAATCTGCTCTTATAGCCATAGAATTCCCCTTCATTTCAAATCTGGCTCATAATGTGGCAAGCTTTGGTTGCAGCACTGTCACCAAATGTAGGCACAGCTCTGCTAAACAATAAAGGGAAAAGTTGGCTGCTGGCAAGGACAAAGAATGCGGTGTAACTTAAATTTCTCATGTTATATTGTAGAGGGAGTTATGAATAGAAAAAAAAGCCAAAGACATGGAAAATCCTGTTTGCATAGACAGCCTCTCGGCCCCTGGGCACTTCCAGTGCTTGATGATCTCTCAGAGTTCTTGCTCAGAACTAATGTATTTAATCACAGAACTGATGTGACAAAACACCAGATCAGAAAACTGCAGTCACAAAAGGAATCAGTCCTACTTGTATCATGCCTATTTTAGAATCAATAACAATTTTAGACACGTCTTGGTGGTGGCAAATCAGTTGAAACTGCTTTTAAAGTATTCAGCATTTAGCAAGTTTAAAGGTATTTAAAATGAGGTGATATTTGGGACATTTTCAGCTGGGTCTCTGGAGAGAGCTGCAGCTCTTGGTCCATGATCAAGGCATTGCATGGCCTTGTGTGATTCCAGGGACAAGCTTGAAATGGAAACAGGTTTTAACTAGGATTCTGTCATTCGCTAAATGAAATGGTTGATTCTTTTCATCTTTCGACACAATCCACTTCTGAAGTGCTAAGTATTGGGAAAAATAAGGCTGTCCTTGTCTGAAGTAGCTGTTTAATATTGAGACGATGCAGCTGATATTTTTGTCTGCTTTTTTTTTTCCAGGAACAAAAGAATGTAAAAGCAAGGAAGGTTGCTCAATGGCTTGGAGAACCTGGCGGGGTTTTTTTGTCACAGACTGTAACATGAGCACTGAAAGGGAGGGAAAATAGCTCTGTCTTTTAGGTGTTCCTTCAGTTGTGAATTATCCACATTGTTCAAGAACTTCAGCATTCAAGTTCAAACACTGCCACTGCCCCTCGCCGCACCAAGTGCATGCTGAGGTCAACAGGAGTCCTTCCACCAGCTGGAACAGGGCTGGATCAGGCTCAGCACAACACAGAAATGCAAACACTGCAGCCCTGGCTCTCAGAGGAGCTCTTCACCATGTCAGCTGAATAAACCCTGGCTGGCTTGGTCCTGCTTTGGATCCTGCCAAACAAGCCACGTGCTGAAGGGTGGCGTGGGCAGTAGATGCAGGTCAGGACATCTCTCCAGAAGCAGCATCCCTGTAATGNTTCGCTGACTCTTGCAGCCTGTTGAGCCTGGAAACTCATTCACTACCAAGCTTTTACCTACTTGGGGTGTTTTGTCCTCCCTTCTGCCCCTCAGGAGCAATTTAAATTTAAATGAAAAATGATTTGCAGGGTTTCAAGATAACATAGTATATGTAAACACGTAAGTGTCAAATATCGCCAGACCTGATGGGAAGTATGATAAACCCTGTGCTCTGTGCCGTGCAGAAATGTCCTGTTTGGAACTGAGACTTGCAGCCAAACTNCTGTAATGTCGAGGTGCTAAAATGTGCACTGTGCAAAGTTCCTGCTCAGCAGAATCAGTGACTTCACTATTTAATTTCGATATTAAATCAAAGGCCTTTATTTTATAGTTACTGAACAGGGTGTTCCCTAGGGTATGCACTGATCTCCCTTGAGACCCAAGGTAAAGTTGCTGCAGCTCCATCCATCATTATCCAATTGCTAAAACAGCCAGAAAGTGCTATCGGTGTTCTACTGTAAATGTGCCCCCTTGCCATTCACAACTTGCAATATTAGTTCTGCAAAATCTCCTTTTTATTTACAGCCCTCTAAGTACATTTCCAGAGCTAGATGATACAGTCTTTGTCAGCAATACAAGCAATAAAATATTACTGTATAGCTGGCACCTCTGGAGCTGCAACACAACCCAATCAAACTGACATAACTGATAAAAGTCAGCGCTGCAATTCTTGCAAAGTCTGAAATGCTTGAGTACAGAATGCTCTGGAAATCAGTATGGTTTTGCCATAAAAAACCTCTATGTCAGTGCCAGGGAATAGTGTCCTTTGTTGCACTGATTTAGTGCTCCATGCCAACTCCATTCTCATTAAGATCTGCTCACCAGGGACAACTCAGAAGTGTTTTGCTGCTTTTAAGTGAGAAATCGAAATTAGTGGGAGCTTGAAGTGGAGGTGTATGTATGCTTTCTTTTGCTACCAGAAATCCCTCTGTCCTTTGCATCAATAAAACCCATTGATTCTAAATTTGCTAATCCTGTTGGGAATGGTTTTCTCATACTCTCCTTGAGTCTGGTAAATGGGGATGGAGGGTGAGAGCTACAGTAGGTGCAGGGTGATGCAGATGGAGAGAGGCAGAGCTCCTGAAGTGCAGCATGTTGGGGCTGTTTGGTTTTATAGAAGCAATCCAGGGCTGCATTATATATGTCCCTTCAGCCCTAAGGATGCTTTGTCTATCGCTCATCTCTTGAAGAACTAACTTTATATTAGGTAGCAAAGTATTTCTAGCTATGCAGAGGAAGATAAAGTTTTGCTCTCATGCTATCCCTGCACATTTGATAACAGAAGCAAATATTTACCCTCTGTATCTTTGCAATATCTGTGGTGANATTCCCCTTGTTATAAACACTCCTTGTGCCATTTCCAGTGTCAGGAAGGGAGATCTGGTTTTGTAAAGGTACAGTAATAAGGAGAAGCAGAAGGAAGATAAAATGCTGGGTGAGATTTTCTGTCTGTCTAGTCACTGGCTCATTTTTTGTCCCTTTCCATCTGTCTTTGCCTGCCTTCCAAGATTGCATTGTGTACTTCTCTCACGGCTGCTAAGTGCCAGAGATTTAACTGAGCACCACACTCAGCTGGCTACAGAGCTCACAGCAACAAGAAATAGTGCTTAGTTATACTGGATTGGGCTCGTGTTCAGTGTTTCTTATTGGATTTTTTAAAAAATGTAGTTGTTCATGTGTTTGCAGAAGGCTTTTATGACAGGTTTACTGTGCAGTCCATCTTAACCAAAGATATGTTACCTACTGCCTGCTTCAGAAGGTTTTTTCTTCAGTGCTCATACCTTAACGTTTTGCAAGTTTTTAATCCTTATTCTCACTTTTCAACTGGCTTGACTCTTGCTACTTTTTCCTTATTTTCCAGAATAGGATTGTAGACAGGTTTTAAGGTGACTTTCCTGACTTGTAGATGTTACTTCAGGAGGGACATAAACTTCTTGCCCGTGTCTGCCCAGCCGTGGCACGGAGATGCCAGTGCTCCCTTCCCGACTGCAAGTGGCTGGAGAAAAGGACAATTAAACAGCAAGAGCTGCTGGCTGCTTTACACACCACGCTGAGAGTTTTACAGTGCTGCAGCCTCAGAAAGGCATATAAAGCTGGTCGGTTTAAGCTCACTTGACTTTTTTTTCATATAAACACCAATATTTTCCATGTGCGGGGGAAATCCGTGTATGGATGTGTATAAATCAGAATGCAAAGCCTGTTGTTGGATTTGCTGACAGCCTTAGGTTAAAGGACTGAAATGGCCCAAAGCAAAACCACTAAAATGTCATAGAATCCTGCTTCGAATAATGATGGAAATGTCCAGTGAACTGCATGATGTGATGCTAACAATTCCTGCATATGGAAAGCGAGGTGTGACTACTGTAAAGGCAAGAGACAGCCTGAGGTGATGACCAGGTGCTGGTGTCAGGAGCTTTTAGGAGAGGCTATGGAAAATNTGGTCTCTTCGAAGAGACCCACTTTGCTAGACACAGCTCTCAGCTCATACTTGGTCAGCTCTGCAGCTGAGAGGGGATGTGTGTTTTGACAAAAGATATGGAGATGGAGATAGGGGTGCTTATCTCTCCATGGTCAGGGCAAGGTGGTCATTTTAAAGATTTAAAATACGAATCCCAACATCTTTCAACACCTAGATGGGGTTACTGGTTTGTTCTCAGTGTGGTTCTTTTTTAACTGTTCATCCATTCGTTCAGCCTTTCTCTGATTTATTGTCCTGATATAACAATTGTGTGAATTGGCTCCTCGAAGCTATATGAGATTTTAACAGATTCTCAACCTTAGGGGGTGGAATCCTTCTTCCTCTCTATTTCCATCATCCTTGTCCTCTCTCCCCTCAAGGGCAGGTGCACTCATTTCCTCTGTTAGCTCTTTTTGTGAAACAGTTAAAGGCTGCAGGCATTGAATCAGCTCACCTGTGATATGTCACACAACCCTTGCAGCAATTGTAATGCTGGTGAGGAAAAAAATTCATATGCAAGTTATTTCTCAAGACAAACCTCTCATTTACCATCTCAAGACAAATCTATTTATTTGTGAAGCTTAAATTATGTTACTAGCTTTTTTATTATCATTTTTCACTCACTTAAGAAAGTTTCTTTATGCAGCAGATGTCAGTAAAGCCATTTGTGTAAGAATTATGGGAGCAAAAAATGTAGGATTAGAAACCTTCTTACTAGAAAAAAAATGCTGGGTTTGTTTTATTTTGTTTTGGTT
>VYZR01123042.1:0-20575 GCA_013400675.1 Oxylabes madagascariensis
AATTTTTTTTCTATGTATATTTTATGTTACCATAGGGTGTTTTCTGTCTGAGGTCAGTCATCAAACATGGTTTGGGGTTGAACAGCAGCATCTGAAGAATTCTAGCAGTTCTCAGGTCAGGCTTTCAGGACCAGTGGTGTACACTGGCTCCCGAGGATGCAGGGCTTGCCTTCCTGAGGAGTACCCTTTTTTTTGGTAAGGGGTATGAAACCACAGAGAGGAAATAATTTTCTATTTCCTTTTCTTTGGCAGTCATGCTCTATTCTTTTCATCAGCCAGTCAGTCAGTCCTGGTAGCATTCAGGGCCTGAACATGACAGCTTCTGTGTCACCATTCATCCGCTTAACCTAAATTTCTCGTAGCTGCTAGCACAAAGAGGGTACTGGTGGAGCTGGAATGCGGGTGGGAAGGACACCTTATCTGACCAGATCTACCAGTGGCAGCTGTTGTATTCAGCATACAGCCAGTCCTATCTGTTTGTCTTCAGACAGAGATTGAGACTGATTTTGGTGCTGCTTAGCCAAATGGGTATTATTGAACTGAATTTAGGGGAAAGTTAACAAAGTGTGATGGCCCAGGGCACAAAGGAGGTCAGACCAAAGAATCCATGGTCCTTCTGGCTTTAACAGTCTCAAACTCCCCTTGCACCCTGTTGGAGGACAGGTTCATTACTAATTCAGCAAGTTCTTCAAGGTGATCCCAAAATCCTGCTGCATTCAGAGCCGATCCACTGCAGCATTCTACTCACCGCCTTTAGGTATGCATGGCTTATGCTGTGGTGCACGAGGCCTTCGCAGGGAAAGTGCTTTAGATTAATTCTATAACCTACTTGGTTTGTTCTCTTCTCCTCTGACCTGGAGACTCCCCCACGTTAGGGTGGTTGTTGGGCCAAGTTTGTGGTCCCNCCATGGGGGGCTGATCCCAAAGGGTGCTGGCCACTGCAGCACACACCCCCTGGCACCTGGTTCCTTGCCAATTCACGCTCAGCAAGAAGTCCTGGGGTTGAACAGTGGCTTCTGCAGTCATGCCATAATAAATGAGATGAGGGAAATGATAATTTTGCACTTTGCAGAGCCCCTTTAGAAGTGTGGAAAATGTTTGGAGTTTTTCGTATACTTACGTTGCAAAACTTTTCCTCCTGCTGTGACAGCTCATGGCCTCTGCTACTCAAATTACAAGTGAATGAGAAATTTTGCAAAGCTCCAATTGTATGGGAGGAACTCATCAAGCTATAATGAAAATGGAGAAAAGGTTTTCCCAGTTTCCTTTATTTTCTTCCTTGTGAAATTTTCAAATGTGCTTCTTCAAAGCATGGTTCAAAACAAAAGCCAGATGCGATTTGGAGAGCAATAAGCCACCCACAGAGCTCTCCAGTGACTTATCTTCTATGCCAGGCCACCCTATGTGGTGTTGCTCTCTTACTGCAATGGTAAATCAGCCATTGCATTCCTTCAGGTTGAATATTACCATTTGATGTGAGGGTATTCCGTATTTTATTGTCCTGCTGTTTTTCTGGTTAGTGTCACGTGCTTCCACTAGAAAAAGCAGATGTCCTGGGTAGGTGCTTGTGTGTGTCAGGCTGTGTGCATGCTGCAGCTCTGTGGCCTTGCTGAATACACTTCTCCCCCTTTTGCAGCACTGGGAGTTGTGGCACTGACCTCTGAGAGCTGTGCCAACAGCTTGGTTTTGTGAGTTTCTCAGTTGCTTTTGAAAGACAAAGGCACGTGTCTGGAGGGGTTGTTTATTCAAACCTAAAAGGAAACATCTTGTTCTGTTGTGGAGTATTTTGGTGCATTCTGGATGAATGAGAATAGCTTTCAAAACTAGGAAATTACTTTTATAAAAGTACAAAACATAGTGTTTTAATTTCACTTTCCTTCTGTATCACCCACTCCTCAAACTGGCATTGATGCAGATTCACAGAAGATACTGCTTTTGCTGAATCTCAGCTTTTTAGTGAAAAAACCTCTCACCCTATACACTTAGGGTTTTATTCATTAAGTCTTTCCCAAACTTGCCTTCCACAGAGTGGGGAAATGTATTGCTGTCTGACAGTAGTTGCCTGTACCACAAGAAGCTTAAATGTGTTTATTTTTTTTTTTTGTCTCTTCCTAAAGATTCATCTTCCAACTATATCAGGCAACTTGAAACAAAAGTGAAACTGCTGGAGGATGACAACAAGCTTCTTTCCCAGGTAGGTTTTATGATAGATAATAGATACTAGTGTGTCTCAGTTCTCCTGTTTCCAAATGGTTGTGTCTGACTGCCCATTTTAATGCACATTGGCTTTTGGTAAACATCCTGCCCAGGAAGAACACAATTCATATTAACCCCACACAGATAGAATTTGGTCTTCTTTTGTTAAAATAAAAAACAATGGGGGAAAAAAAAAAGTGAATCCCCTGTTGGTGTCTGTGGGCATTTCAGGGATGCATTAATGCCTCCCTGCAGAGCTCCTTGACCCACATCTGCTTCTGGGGATGCTCTGAGAGTCCAGCTCTGCCTGTGTCCTTGCTGTCGGATTTTGTCCTGCTTGCCCATTTACATTGACTTTTATCTTGTTGAAAGAGGAGACTGTTGTCAAAGGACAGCCTTGGGAATAGTTGCGTGTGGTGCAGCTCGCAGCTTTTATTTGAGATCTTGCTTAAATCTGAACAGACTGTCTAAAGGGGCACTTTTTGCTTGCATCTCCCTTTCAAAGTCTACTCCACGTTCCACTGTGCTTTTGATCACTCATGATGCTTACCTGTCTTTATATAGCAATGTTGAGCAGTGAGCAGAAAACAGCTATTCTGTCTGGTATGTCCTCTGGATCCCCTGTAAAACACAGCAGTTGCTGTAAACAGGGGCAGCTCTGCTGCATTCAATAAGGCACTGTCTATTTAAACCATTGGAAAAGTTGCCCTTTTTTTTTTCTGTTCTTTGCATCCTTTCACCGTTTTTATGTTCTACCTTCATGGCATTTTAGAAGGTTTTTTTCCATACTTCTCTTCTTACTTCAAGCACCATGTTTCAAAGTCATTTTGTTCCAGATTCTTCCCAATTATAAGGACTGGAAATAAAAAAGGCCTTGTAATAGATTTTTTATAATGCCTTTTTGCCAGTTTATGTTGCGCTGTTCTTTGCATTTCACCAAATCAGAGAATAGACTGTTCCAGGATCACATTTCTAAAATATTCTCATTTAAAATAAACAAACAAAAATAACAAAGAACTCAATGCTTTCTTAAATGTCAATAAAATAATCTTATCTAATGTTATTTTTTTCTAAAATACACATTTTGACCTGATTCTCAGCTTTTTAAAAGATTACTTCTTTCTCCCAGTGTATTCATTGGCATTGCTAGCCATGAAAAAAACTCATAGGGCACCAAAGGGTTAAACCCCAAAAGAGTGCTCAGCTCAACAGCTTTGGAGTTGCTTCATGTATTAATTGATTGCTAATGTGATTTTAACTCCCCCTGTCTTTTTCCCAAACTGTGACTGAGCTGGTGTCTGGTGGCGGTCGAAACCCCTGGACTGTTTAATTGGAGCTATTGATGGGCAGATGGTCTGCCTGTGGACAGTTGGGATGTGCATGGATTTGGGGATGGGCTCAATGTGCCCTTGGCCTAGCTTTGTCCTGCCACAGCCAAGCACATTACTCTGTCAGATCTGCCTTAGGAGGTCAAGAAAAAGTTGGTGATTAATGGTGAAAATGAATAGGGTCTGCATAGCTGCATGGGCCTATTGCATTGGGAGGACGAATAACCCAGTTAATTTTGGGTTGTGCGGGGCTGCTTCAGGCTCATGAATCAACCCTTCCCCTGGTGCTGCCCTGTGTTTGAAGGCTGTGCCTTTTCCTCCACTGTCCTCAGGTGTCATCACCTTTCGGGCTGTGTTATTACAAACATTTGAAACCAGGAGGGAGGGAAATTACCTTAAAATAGCTCTGTGTTCTGGAGAAGGCCAGCGACCTCCCCAGTGGCAGCAGGCACTGAGGCCAGCCTGGCTGTGATTTGCTGTGCAGCCCCTGTGTGATGTCTCAACGGCTCTCCAAAAAGACCAGGATCCAACTTCTTTTAGATCACATTCAGGAAATAACTTTATTTTTCATAAGCAGGGAATCAGCTTTCCTTAGGGCAATAGGACTGTTGAAGCTACCATGGGTTGGCTGAACTCCCTGGGAGTTGAGCTGCATCACCTCCAGCCTGTCATGTTACACACCCAGATCTGGATTTTCTTCTCTTTTAATGAGAAAGATTAGGGAAATCTGTATAGACACAAACTCACATGCATATGTACGTATAGCTCCCAGCACTTTCCCAAAAAGTATAATCCACTTTTCTGTGTTTTTACTTGCTTTGTCTGATTGGAAAGTGTTTAGCTGTTACCATGCGGATCTTGGGATAAGAATCTAGTCAGAAAGGATCCTGGCAAACTTTCTCCTGTTTTGAAAGTTGCCAGGTGATCCTGGTTGTTTGAACTCTGCAGTGCCAAACTGGCTTGTCAACACCAAAGTCACATTTTAACTCAGCTTGGCTTTCTCCCTGGGAGTATTGACTTTGCAATAATATTTGCAGCCTGGTGTCAAGGAATTCTATCACCAGCGTGCTGAGGAGCGATGAAACCTGACGTCTTAAGTAACAAACAGTGCCTGTGCATTAAGGGATTAACAAATCAGGGGTGGTTATGGAAGTCTTCCTGGCTTCCTTCCAACTGCTGAACATAGAGCTGAAATAGTGCTTCATCCAGAGAAACCTGAGAAGGCCGGTGCTGCAAAGGATATTCGCAAGCTTTATGGCTGGATTTATATTTCAGTGGCCAGTGACACAATGCCCTTTTGCTGGCTGGTGCATCCTGAGTGAGATTTGTTGCTTTATCTTCTTTAGCATCTCTGGAGTGAAGTTATGCTGAGAGGTGGTGTCTTTGTAGCTCCTTCTGGAATCAAATTGTTGCAGGGGATCCCGAGCTTGCACTTTTTCTCCTGCTTCCCAGCATGTCCTTTCTCTATAAGCACTTCAGAAGAAAGCCTCAGTGGGACAGGCAAAAGCTCCCCAGCCTGTGCCTGGCAGCTGCTCTGCACTGTACATGTCACCTGCAGTACAGATATCCTGGGATTTACACTTCTGTTTTTCTGGTGGTTTATTTGAACAGGTTAATGGAGAGAGCTTTTTTACTCTTGGAGATCAAGAAATACCATCTCACAAGCCACACTGCAGTGGGAGGAAAGGAAACGGAGATAAGGGCGTTACTATGATAGCCATATATGTGGCATTTTTTTGTTGTTGTTTTTTGACTTCTTTGTTTTCAAGGGAAGAACATGATGTGTATTTTCAGTTGGAAAATTATATGCTTTTGGCATTGCTAACATATCAGTACTCATCACTCTCTCCATTTTCCTTTCTCTGAGGAGAAACGACTCCAGTTTTTCCTTTTTTTTGACGCAGTTTATGTTGTGATGTTTTGTTGGCCTGGACATGTCAGCTGGAAGGTCATTCTCTTGGATGGCATCACTGTGCTGGCAAAATCTCTGGCAGCAATTCTGGCAACTCACAACATTTGTTGCCCTAGTTTGTATTGTTTGGGGAGAGGTTGTAGCAAATGCCACTACCAGAAAAGACCACTCAGTCCTGCTCTCCAGGGCTGGTAGGTGTCTGTGGTGTAGCTGCAGTGGCAAACGCCCCACAAAGCCTGGTGGGGATGGTGTGTGAACCTTTCTCACAGGTGTAGCTGGTTTCTGGAAGTTTTATTTGTGGTGTAAAGAAGATGAGTGAAAGCTCTGAGAAATGTTGGATATTGGATTCAGAGAGCTTCACGGGCATCCCTTCTGTGGTCTCACATTCTCCAGGGAAGAATTGCACTGAGCCCTGCTGTGTGCATGCATTTGGTCTGTGCAACACCACGTGGGTGAAGTCTTGATTTTCCTCTGTGTCATTGTGGGAAATGCCCAGAAGAGCTGGTGTTAGCCTTTCTTTAGTGGTGTCTGGTTGACTAGGCGAGGGTACTTTCCATATTGCTAAGATATGATCCCTGAGTTGGGAAACCATATTTGCTTTCCATTCCTCGGAGCTAGAAGTGTCCAAGCACAAAATAGACCCCTTAAGCCACTTCACGCTGCCCCTTGAACAAAACAGAATTTTTAGTTCCACACTTTGCCCTTAAGGTTAGAGAGAATTGCATTTGCAACATTTAGGAGCTCCAAAGGTCGGTTCTGGGTAGTTTCATAACAAATGCATACATTTTAGAAATAATGAGGGTAACAAACTTCTGGCCATTCTTTCACATTATTTTGCATTTTCAGCTCATTCTGTACACACGCAAGGATTGAGCACTTCAGCTAAAATTGAAGTTTATAGGCTGTGTGGACTCATCACTTTTCTCTCTCCTTGTGACTAAGTACTGTGCCTCATGGATGGCTGTCAGGACTCCTTCTGGCTTATAGCCTCTGCTGAGCCAAGTCTACCTTTTCCCTTGAGAGCAGGAATGCCAGAGGCATTTTTCTGTTCAGAGATGCTCAGGGCACATCACACACCTTTGTTTCAAAAAGCCCAGCTTTTAACAAGGCAGATGCATTGGGCAGGTGAGGCTCTAAGTAACTGGATGTTTGACAGTGAAGTCCTGGTGTCTCTTTCCCAGAAAATTTCAAATCCCCTGGTGCAGAGCAGAAACAAAAGAAAAATTCTTCTCTAGGGAGTGACAGCCCTTGAGATTTATGAGGAACAGAAGAGTAGTTAATTAAAATTGCCAAATAGACTTCAGTAGCAGTAGCACTTCACAGCAGTTCAGCCTGCTAGCTGCCTGGGATTTAGAGTATTCTTGGAAGATCTTTAGAGCATCCCTAGAAGTTCCTGAAAACTGTTCTTAGTCTTACTTTTAAGAAACTGCATGCTTTCCCTGAATTAAAAGAATTAAAAGCTATGGAATTAATAAAATGATAGTAGGCAATGCCTGTAACACTGCTATTAAAACAGAGCTGAGGTGTTTGAGCGAGGAACTTCCATGATCACAGCATCTGCAGGCTGCCACAATTCTTAGGCAAATGGGATCTTGGCACAACCATACTCTCAGCAGGCAATTTCCAGTATATTGTTCTGAAAACAAGGGGGGAAATCTGGACCCCAGGGCTGAAAAGAGCCTGACAATCCTTAGTACTGCAAAAAACAAAGATGTAAATGCCATTCAGTGGAGAGCCTGGTCTCTTCCTCCCAAGGAGGAGGAAGAGAAATTGCCCACAATGTGCTGGCTGACTTCAGGAGAGTCAGAGTGCAATTTCCTCTGTTGTTTTATTATCAGCCACTTCTGTGCCAAGTCTGCCATTAGCAGTTCCTGCTTGTAGAGTTGCCTCTGGGCTCTCAGAGTTGCTATAAGGTCTTGGCATTTGGGTCTCTCTGTGAATTGGCTCTGGAGGTTTGTCTGAAGCCATGGCTTGTGCCAGGAGCACTGCACACGCTGGCCACGACAGGAACAAAATTACAAACCTCTCTGATTTCCCCAAAGTCTACCTATTGTTTGTGCGTGAGGAGGATAAGTATAATTGCTTTAATTTAAGGTCTCACAAGGGAAATTGGATTTTTTTTTTGGTAATACAGAGCAACTCAGACATGAAAGATTTCCAGGCAGTTGGTCTCCATTTAAATTCAAAATACTGAAGGGGATGTGCCCTCAGTTACTCTGTTACCATTTTTAGACAGTGTTTCAATGTTTAGCTGCATATTAATTTTAAGTAATAAAAAAGGAGATTCGTATTTGGGGTCACATCCAAATATTCCTTTCAAGTCAATGGTGAGAATTCCTACAGGACTCCATGCATTTTGGAGTACAGCTCTTGAAGAAACAGATTTTCATGAGACCTTCTCTCTTGAGACCAAAACTTTGATATAGTTTTGAGAATACACTGCATTGCTTGCATGTGTAAAAGCAAAATATGATAACAGAATCCCTCAAATGCTGCTTCCTTAGTTGTGGAAGCAGAATCTTAAAAAAAGCCATAGCATGTAAAACCAATCAATGTCCAACCAAATGTGTTCCATTTCACCTCCCTCTTTTATGAATTACAATGTCAAGTCTTATCTGACCAATTTGCTATCAAATAAGTTGACTTGAGATGTAAGTAACAATATGTACTTACTGGGTAAAATGTTTTTCCTCCTCAAATACGAGATGTACGGTTTTATTGGAGCAGTTCAAAATACCTTCAAGCCCTCTAAGACAGTGGAGTTCCTTCTGTTTACTTTGGACATTAGGAGTTTGAGCTGCTACCTACCAAAATAAATATTCTCTTGCATTCATGCACTTCTAAAATGCATTATCAGTGACAAGAAATGAACTTTTGCAACTTGTAAGGAAATCTGGGTGGTGTACTTTGTGTTCTGGCGGTTGTCACCTGTGGTATCCAGGGATTTTGCGAGAATGTAAATAGAGTTCCCTAAAAACCTAGGAAATGTAATTCAAAAGATCTAACAGATAAAGACATACTGAGTTAATAGAGTCATACAAATTTGAGACCATCATATAATTTCTTGCAATCTAAAATTTTGGAAGGGCTGGAGCTGAATTTCAGTGTTTGAGTGTGTGTGAGATGCACACATGCAAAGCTCTGTCATGCCCCATTTGTTTCTGTTGTGGGTAAGCAAGAACATTGGGTTTAATGAGGCTCAGTTTAACCTCCAGCTGTGAAATACAGGATTAGTCATATCCTGTGCTTAACCAGCTTTGTAATAATTTCACTAGAATCCACTTTTTTTCTCTGTATGAGGACAGGGCCAGGGAAAAAGCTCTTAATTGCAGTTAGATCAGGCTACGAAGAAGCAGCTTTTTGTGTCTTAGAAACATGTGGAGAGGTTCAAAGTACACAGAGTCTCAGTGATCCGTCCATCTGAGAAGTACTGAAAAATGTCTTGAGGGGAAACTATGCAATAACTGGAGAGGCTTAAAAACAGATTTTTCAATGAGTAAAATGCCAAATTCAAGCCCAGATCAAGAAAAATTCAGAGTCTGACATCTGAAAACAACTTGGGCAACAATGGGAAATATGTTAATCATTCATGGCTTTGAGAAAAAAAAAAGCCTCTTTACTCAAAACTGTTAAGTTTATGACAAGATTTTCAGTTTTGTTTTGTTTTTCATGAAGCCAACAATGCAAATATAAATCTTTATAAGAGACTTTTAAAGAATATTCAGATTAAAAAAAAAAAAAAAAAAAGAGACTGGCAGTAATTGATTCTCCCTGTAATTGGTTCTTCTTGAGTCCCGATTCAGCANGAGACTGGCAGTAATTGATTCTCCCTGTAATTGGTTCTTCTTGAGTCCCGATTCAGCAGAGAGCTTGGAACATCTGAGTGGTCCTCCAGAGGAGAGGGACGTGGGTGCCCAGCAGAGCCTCAGTCCCTGGTGCCCAGCATGGGCTAAATCCTGCAAGGGACCTTTGCTGATTTATCAGGAGAGGTTTCAGGTCTTTATTTTTCTCATGCCTGACAACTCTGTTGTTCTATGGGATGTGGGGAGTGCCTTGAGGGCAGCCCAGCAGTGTTGCTGTGGCTGCATTTTGGGAGGAGGTGCAGTAGTTCCCTTTAGCCTCCTTGCCTGGAGTACAGTTGACAGGAGAAAATGAAAGGTGACTCCAGGGGATGGTCCAGACCTGTGCTTGATGTCCATATCAACATCTCCTTCCCTGGAGGAACGGGGGCAGCACTCTGTAGTTTCTCCACTGGCACCCCCACTAAAGACACTGATTTTGGTTCTAATGAGCCATGATGGGCTCTGTTAGTCTGTGACTGAAACTTGTGGCATGCAAGCCACAGACCAGACCTGCGCTGCACCAAATGCCGATGGCTATAGCTCCCTTTGGCTTTGTTAACTATTGAGCTGCATTTCTATTTGGGTTATAGGTTGTGATACTTGGATCTCTCAGCCGTGCCAGCTCATATTTCCTCTTGAGCAAAGCCTGCCATTTGTGTGATTATAATTATATACTGCAATTTGGTTTGAACTGATTATCTGAGTCTCCTGTGAGTTATGGGCTTGATCTTTCTCTGCAGATCTATAACAAGAGGACAAAAATACAGACATTCTTGAATATTAGCAGTGTACTAAAGTTCCCTACCCTCAGTTGCTACAGAGAATGGAGAGGTTTGAAACCTGCACTGCTTTTATACCCTGTACCCCGCTGAGATATTTAGAAAAGTCTTTTTCCAAGAGTGATTTTACACGGCAAAATCTGCTAAGCCTCTTACTGACTGTCTCCTGCCTTTCCCAAAGTTGTTAGCTCCCCCAACAATAGAGAATTCCAGCTGTCACCAATACAGCCAGGTGAAATCTGGTTCCCCCTCCAGCTTCTGTGAACACAGATCACAATGTGAGGGAGAAATCAGAGCCTAGGCAGAAGTGGGGATCCTCATCCCTGTGTTACATTTGTGAATGGCTGAGATCCAGCCATGGCACAATGCCCAAATGCATTTCCAATTCTACGTGAACTACTAAAAATGGATTTACTGATGTACTGGCTGAGGCTGTGCTTGTGACCTCCTGGCTGAATACTGAAGAGGGAATCAGGAGAATGGGTGTCTTGACAGACCCTTATCCTCTAAAGCCTTTGTTACCAGTTCAAGTTATCCCCAGATGTGCTGCATGTACAACAGGGATATGAACGAGTGTATGGAAATTTAATCTCTCCTGTTACAGAAAGCTCATATTATTGCATGACATGGAAGATGTTAAATAGTTTTAATCTCATCCTTTATTTTTTTTTTCCTTATTTGCAGAATTCTTTCAAAATCAAATACGTTGATTTTTTATTGCACTCTCATGTGTGTGATTTCCAAGTTGCCTGATAAATGCTGCTGAAGCTAATGGGACTCTTCACATATACTTAAAGTCAAATATGTGCTTTGCTGAGCTTATTTTTGCTTGAATATGTCTTGTAGTGATAACTGCAATTACTGAACCTTAATTCAATTATTTGCTAGCTTCACACAGTGAAATTGCCCATCCCTCAGATTGCTGGTGCATGAGACACTAAAACATGGATTAATGAGATAAGGGGGAAATGTTTGTGTAAAATTGTGTGGCAGGGGATGTTCTCTGGGGCACAAGGCTGCCTGACAGGGCTGAGCATTTGCGGTGCTGAGGTCATGACCAACAGGGGCCATTGCCCTGATGCCCCTGTGAGCTGTGCAAGGCAGGCGCTTTGCACCTCCTGCACGTCATTTGAGATGTGTTCCTGCTTTGCTTTAGCTCAGCAAAATATCACTGCTCTGCTGTGGTACCTAAGGCTACCTTGGGCCAGGTTGTTGTTACACAGCTGTGTGCTCTGATAGTGCCACTGACCTCTGCAGGTGTGGTAAAATACCTGTGAGGGAGAGTAAGGTGATCGAGCTTTATCAACTCTTTGTGAGGATCATCATGCTCTGGATAGTAAGATATTAATGTTTGTGCAGGTGGGTTCTGCAAGGCTTCGTTCATGAACGTAGGGAAAGGGGTTAAACTTCAAATAATGATATTGTCTTATCAAGTGCTGCATATGAGACCATTTGGTCACCTGTGGTAAAGATACTGGTTTTTTTCAAGATAATAAAATGACTTTATTTCTGTTAAATTTCCACATGTATAATGTTCTTCTGTTCCCTTCTAGCTGGCTTACTGTAACAGCCTGCCACGAAATTTCAGTAAGGTAGAGAGAGCTAATGCATCCACGAGCAGCTTTTTGGAACTGGGGGGCTGCCTTTTAATACTGCTGCTAGTTCTTTAGGGCTCTGATTGCTTATTCTTTCACTTGCTAATGTTGGTGATTTCCATTTTTTTAATCGTCTGAATGTATTAAATATGCCACTAATTTATTTTTATTTTCATCCTGTACTTGTGCAAGAGACATTGGTTAGTAATATCTGTGTTTTGGCCTAGTTCAAATCAATGCCATTTGCCTATGTGAAGAGAAGTGTACACTTTCAGCTAAATTACTACAGGAAATAACAGAAAAAGGTTTTGGGCTAAACTTTCCATTTAATTACTCAGTTGCAAACAATGGGTTGTTGAGTGTCAAAGTTGAGGCAGTTTCAATTACTGTAACAATTATGGTTTAAAGTATTGTTGTTGGTAGGTTAAGAATTTATATTACAGTGACAGACAAGTAATCCATGTAATGGGCAGTGCAAGAGTCCATAAAGATGAAGGCAGCCTGACATAGTAGGCTGCAATAAAACCTTCTGTGTTTTTTTTTTCCTCTTCACAAATGTATATAATCAAAAGCCAAGGTCTCAACAGAGTTTTCCATCTAACAGCCAAGATTTATGGGGCAAAACTAAAATCTGAAGTAAGAATGATTTTTTTTAAGCATAGACTTTTTTTCCCCACATAGAGAATTACCCAAATCATAAGCCAAAATCCTTATGGGCTTACATGGTCAGGGTGTGATGCCCTTGCCCTATTGCTGAAGACCAAGTTCACTCTGATGCTTAAATGATGGCTGAAGGAAATCCTGTGCTTTGTAAAAGGGGAGGTAGCCACTGAAAAATGCAAATTGCGTGTCTGTCAGAAGACTGGGTGATGGTGTGGCATAATAATTTGTCCAAAGAAAATCTTCTGAACTGGTGTCAATAAGGGTATGCTCTCTTGTCAATATTTAGTTCCTTGCAGTATTCCTTTCCATCTAGTTGCATTTCATGCCATTACATAATTTCTTCTAAAGTTATGTTGAAAGCAGATATAATATTAATACATTTAAGCTGTGCGGTGTGTAATCTGCTGTCTCTTGAGTTTAGTGCAAGTGGGTCTGCATTGTAGGAAAATGAAGGTGATTATTATAAACCCCCAGAAATGACAGCCCTTTGGGGAATCTGCTGTCAGTGACTCCTGTATGCTTGATCCTCTGTGTTCTGGACACATTTTGCCATCCCTTTATACTCCCCAGAGGTAAACAAAAAGGGGCTCCCAACCTTCAATTTGGTGCTTTGTTGTGTGTTTTTTAATATGACTTGTGAACCAGGAGAGAAAGTTTTCACAATGCAGGAGCTGAGAAATGAGTTACAAAGAGGCGAAGAGAGCTGTAGTCCTCAGGTGACTCCAGGCCTGTCCCCCCTTGCTCCTGCCTGCAGCAGAAGGATGCGGGTCTCCAGCAGCTCTTTGTCACATCTGCCAAGGCTCCACGGGTGCCTCGGATATGCTCAGGCACAGGATGCCCATGTTTAGGCACCCAAATTGCTCTCAAATGACCCCACAGCCCATATGGAGAAGGGGAGCTGTGACCCTTTGTGTAGGCTTCAGTATTTCCACAGGGCACAGGGTCAAACTATTCATTTATGATTAAATACTTTTTTAACCTCTTTTCAGCCCTCATCTGTTACAACTTATGCAAAAGAAGAAAAAAGTGTTTTCAATTAAAGGCTACTTATGTAACGACCCTGTTTTGAATGCTAATTCATGAATTACTGGGAGCTGACAGTGCTGCTTTTTAATTTTCCTCAGTCACTTTAGAACATAATTCTAATTGAAATCGTTTTTTGCTAATCTTTCATAAATGCTGAGAACTTTCTGTCAAGTAAATTTCTGTCTTTCTGTATTTAATTTATGTTAAGAACAGTCCATTTTGTTGCATCAAAGTATTTCAGAATTAAATATTTGTCTTCTTTTTTTCTCCCTTCTAGCAGAAGTAACACTGAAGGGTAACAGAAAAGATAATTTGTCTGACTTGTCTTTTAAGTTTTCAACACTTTATCTTCACAGTTGGTCCAACATGGCCACAGCACTGATCTGACTTTACTGGACAGAAACGGAAAGGAAAATAAATGTTTCTTCATAGTGCTTTGACCCTAAAATACCACAAACACCATCCATCTTCTTGTGTTATTTGTGTTATTTTTCAATTGAATCACTCAGCACAGGGGGTCAAAAAGTCAGAGGCCACCATTTCTTCTCTTTGCTAGCAGGATAGAAAGCTTTGATAGGAACAAGTGTTTGCTGTTTTTTCATTGTTTTGTTTTGGCTTTTTTTTTTTAATGTAATTTTAGTCTTTGGTAAACACCAAGACTTTAATTTCTATCTCAAGCATTTAAAATTATACAGTATTTGTTATGAAAAATACTACTTTCCGCCCATCAAATTGCTTCTGTGATCAAATTGCTTCTGTTTTCGACACAGAAAAAAAGTTGGGTTTGCAGTCTGTTTTTACTAAAAAACTCGATTTGTTGGCCCGACTCTTTTCTCATTGGTAGGAATAGGCCAAACTCCCTTCCCTGGTGGGAGGGGCATGCCTGTGTCCATTTGTTTCATAACAGGCTGACAAAGGTCTTGGGCTTTGTTCCAAGAACAGCATCTTTTGGGGTCACTCCTAAGTCCTGCCTAGTTGAAAATTTTATCAATAAATGTTATATCATTTTTTCTGAGGATTGAAGAGTGATTGTGTTGGACTGACGGCTGTGGGGTGTCAGTGCCAGCAGTGAGTGGCACAGGTTTGTGCCCAGGGGAAGGTGCTGGCTCTGAGGCTTGTCCCCATGCTCATCAGCTGGGGAGGGGCAGCAATGCTGTGGAGAGAAATGCTGAGTTGGACTGAGGGCAGGTCTTGTGTACTGCTGTGAAAGTCAGGATTTTTTTTTTTTTTTTTTTAATTATGGATGAAACTAGGGTTTGAAAAATATTCACAGTAAGAGAGCAAGAGCTACTCTGGAGTCGTCAGTGGCCAGTTGTTGGTGTTTGCTGGGGACAAGTGTGTGAGTCTCCTGAACTCTCACTTGGTCTCCTTTGCTCTGTCCCTCCTTCTGTCTCTGCTCCTCAGCTTAGGAAACATTTCCAACCAAAGTTCAGTTGAGACTGTACGCTCCCACAGAGTTTAAGTTCAGTTCAAAATGATTTTGCTGATAAGTTCCTTGAAACTCCAGAAATGTGAAGTGATTTTACCTGAAGGGTAATTTATTATAGATATGTTGCCCATTAGTTGAGATAATCTCCAGCAATGATGATGAACAGAGATGATCAGGGATTCTACTTTTAAAATGTCTTTCTGACTAGAAAAGCAATTTGGGATCCACTTACATCTCAGTAATGAAAATTGGGTAAGGTAATAAGAGATTTCATTTTGTGAGTGAATTGACAATGCAAATACCAGGATTTTTAATTTAGGTTTAAGTGGAGTAATGGCTACTCATTCTGATGCATCATTAGTCATATTGCTTTTTAATAAGGGTTCACTTTCTTTCCCTGGTTAGCTCTAACACTGATAGCAAAGCCCAAGGAATGTGCAAATGTTTAGGGAGATCTGTTGAATATGTGTCACTGCACCATTTTAATTTTAAAAAGGAAGAAAAAGCTGTTTTCTTTCTGTGGTGAAAAACCACACATTTGCTTTTAGTACAGGGAAGATAAATAGTGCAGAGCTGTGATTGGTAGCCTGTTGTAAAAAAAACCCACGAGCAATTGAAGTAAGATACATTCCCAAATAACTTCTAGAAAATATAGAAGGAAAATTGCATTGAGGGGAGGGCTCATGAAAGGGGCTGGCTTTATGACAGACAGTGAGAGGAAAAAGTTTACTCTACCCATCTCTTACAGGGATGTCTTATAAATAAGGGCAGGTGAAGACTCTTTTTGCCCTAGCAAGCCCACTCTCTGCTCCAAACACCTCATTCCTCTTCTGGATAGATCTCTGCTCAGCATTTTTATTTCTTAGATGTCTTTTCTTTTTCTTGTCCTATTTTTTTTTTCTCCTTTTCCTTTCTGTTCTTTAATTAAGAGCTTGTTTTGATGTTCACTGAACTCAGTGGGAATCTTTCCATCAAATTGAATGCATTAGGTCAGATTCATAATCAGCAGCCACTGAAACAACCTAACAATAGTTTTGTCACACACTAGTGCAGTCTTAAATGGGATTTGCTTTAAAAAAAGCAATAGAACTAATCCATTATAAACACTTGTTAGAGCAGAGTTTTGACTGTATCTGTGTATTTACCAACACAATTTCAACCAATTTAAGCCAGATTGAAATTAATGCAGACTTTTTCTCCAGGCAGCAGCATAGGGCAGTTAATTAAATCAATTTAAACTAGCATGGTTTTAGTGACAGCAGTGTGGTACTGAGTGTTGTCTGGACTTGGGTTTGGTTGTCTTCCTTCCTTAGCTGGCAAAGCATTTTGCCTTTCTGTGAGGACAAGCTGTAATGTGATGAAACACATGGGGGATCCAATGTAGACCAACCCATTCAGATTTGGGGGCGAGACAGCAAGTTTCTGGGATGCAAACAAATGTCCACCTAATCTCTCTTTCTCAGGCCTGTTTCCATATTTCTGGTGCCCCACGATCATGTGGCATCTTGCAGGTCTCAGTGTGGTTTGCCAAAGTCTGAGTAATCCACGGCCTCCAACCTGCTGAGGCAATACACACTCTGCCGGAGCAGAGGCTTCCAGGAGATTTCCAGTCTCTGGGGTCTCCAGCACAGAGACACAACCTCACATTTTGGCTCTGCTGTCTTATTCTGCTTTTCCCTTGGCCACACAAGTGCCCCTTCATCACAGATGTCAGGGAGGAGTGCCTGAGCTCCTGAGCTGACAGCTGAAAGGAGTGGGTAGCAGAGTGTCAGGACCTCCCCAGGAGGTTGCTGTGTCCCCGCGCACACAGGAGTGGAGAAGAGGCTGCACACAGCAGGGCCACAACCAGCCAAGGTGAAATCCTTTCAGGGGAACCACCAAGACACATCACATGACTGGGGCACTGCCGGTAAACTAAAAGTCTTCTTATCATCTTCCTTTGTGACCTGCTAACCTTTCTTTGAAATTATATACCTCCCAGGAATAGTGGAAACTCGGTTTTGCCGCAGTCACTTTTCAGCTTCAGAAGGAGTTATCTCCTTCAGATCTCTCTCTCTCTCTGACTCTCTGTTGTGAAATGTGAAAGAAATACAGGCCACATCTTCTCTCTTCGTAAATTCAGGGGAATCCCAGATACCTGATATGCTGAACTCATTCTGTATCACTTGATTCCATGTGAGACACTATAGTTCCAGCAGATTGAGTCATACAGGACTAGTATCCATGGCTTTCTTGAGAACTGCTCTTCTCTTCACACCTTATAAAAGGAAAGTTGATAGGGTGAGGGCTCCAGAATGGTTGTGAAAGCATTGGGTCACTGTAGAAGTTTTAACCTAAGAAAGCAACATTTTGAAATAAACCCAAAGCTGAATGTCAACTAAAACAGGCCATGTAGCTACGAGAAAATATTTCTGACACAGATAGAAAATAATGTATCCACTCAGAGTGCATTGATTCTTCTCTTTGAGTAGGAAATGGAAATGAACTTTCAATTTTTCCAGAGATCAGTGCATGACAACAGTCTCCAAAGTCTCCATTATGTTCAGGCCTTTGGGTTACTGTGGGGTTTTTATATACAAGTGAGTTGATTTGTGAGATTTCCTGTTAAATTTTATTGCTCCAATGACTTTTCTTTGGTTCTTTTGAAGTAGAAAACATCATTTCTGTAGCAAATGCAAGTCGAAAGTCTTAATGGAGCATAAAAATCTGAAAGGTCATGATTTTTTAGCTTTAAAATTGAGGACAGTACACTGCTTGATACTCTTAAAAATATGAAAAGTTAATGAGGATGTTTATTGGTGATAAAGATAGAATATTCTCCCAGACCTTTGATTTTGGCTACTTGTGTATTGGCTTTTTCTGGGTATGCTTTTATAAATGAGAAACACTTTTCATTCTTCTCATTTCAAGATCACAGAGAGAGTTAAAAACACAAGGTAGAAACTTTGTTCCAGGGAGATTATTCAGTACTCCTAACACCCAGTGCTCCTATTGGTTGCATTTATCTGGTTTCTAGGTTTATATAGACTACCTTCATCTATTTGACCATGTTCAAGACCTGTGAGTGCAAGCAAATTTGTAACCAAATAAGAAACTGTTCCTGTCAATACACATTTTGCAAGCTTATGTGAATCACAGTAGCACTGTTTACAAACCCTAAAACTAGAAAATGTCTCCTGGTGTGGGTTTTTTGGGTAGATTTTTTTGTCAGGTTTGTTTGTTTGTTTGTTTGTGGTTTGTGGATTTTTTGCTGGTTTTGATTTAATCTGAAGTCTTAAAAATATTTTTATGTACTTCTTAATGAATGTTTTTATTGAGCACGTACGAACTTAGGTAAAAAAATGCCTTCCTGCTGTATCACTTTATGTAACAGACCTTGAACAGCTCACCTCCAACTGCTTGCAGGTGTTTTCTCTAGGACTGGACACGGAAAAAGCATTTTATTACAGTGTTCACTGTCACTGCTGGTGCAGGGAGAAGTAATGAGAACAGGTCAGGGGACAGATGTGGTCATGGGAAAAGCCAAGACATCAGGAGGGGCACAGCTTTCTTTCTTCTCATTGATATGGTCTGTCCTGTTTTCTGTTGTCTTTGCAGCAATCCAGCACGGGGGACCTGAGGACTCTGAGGAAAGGATTGTCCCCTTACCACTCTGAGTCACAGCTCTCATCACTGCCACAGTACCAAGACGCCCTGCAAAACGTAAGAGACGTTTCTGACCTCTACAGGCAGAGCCATGGGCTTCCCCACAATGGACATGGCTGCAGGGGGCGGGTGAAGATTACAGGGGAGCTCTCCCAAGTGATTCTTCACCCTGAAGCTGGTGTTGCAAATGTGCAGCTAAAACCTGCAGATGTTGGAAGGATGGGGAGCCCCTGGAACTTAAATCTTTGCCTAAATTTAGTTCATCGACTTCCCAGCGTTGGTTTTCAGTCAACTGACAGTCACTGTTGTGAATCTTTTAAAGCTAGGGTGAACCTGCAGCTTCTTCTTGGTAAATGGCCTGTGCCTGCAGTAAAAAAGCTGGTTGTGGAGGAAGCTTGCCAGGTGTTTGGCAGAGCATGGACAAGGTTGTTTAGTGAGTAAGTTCTTAGGTTTTTCTGTATCACAGATGAGGTCTGTGTTTGCTAAAATTTGCCTACATTGGTTCTCAAACCACGGAAGACTGTTGACTAAAGCCTCTTGCATAAGATGGAATCTATGCTGGTGTGCCAGGGCATCCATGTGCCAGGCATGGCTGAGGATCCTGAGCCCTGTCAGGTGTTTGCCTTCCAGATGTTTTCCTCACTGCTTGGGCCTCTATGTTTGCATGGTGATACTGTTTTCCAGATTACAGGAGGAGCATAGAAACAATCAGAGAGTCCTGGTGAGAGTGGGCTGGGAGTATTATGAATGTGAGCAAAATCCTGATGGCAGCACAGCTGGAGAAACTCCCTGCTCCATGTCTGGGACACTGGTCAGCAGAGCTGCAGGTCCTGTTGTCTGCTTGATTGGGAATTAGTCATGCTGTAGATTTAGTGCATCTCTTGCACTGTAAAGAAGGGCACAATAATAATTTAACAAAGTTTGCATAAATAAAACTCAAGTATGAAAGCATATCCCCTTCCTATCCCTGCGAAATGGCGGGATGGATGGAGATGTTTCAAGCAAAAACAAAGAAAGATAAAATTGTCCAGTTGAATATTCACGTTTCTAACTTTGTGCCCCATGTGTAGAGGCAGGAGACTTTATAGGGAGTGTAGAGACACTTGAACCTGGAGATGTTTGTCTGGGTGTGCCAGCCTTACAATTTTGGAGATTTTGCTTTGCTTCCCTGGCTTTTGATCCCCAGCTTTGTTCCAGGTTGGCAACACTCAGTCAGCCTGTACTGGTTGCCCCAAGGAGTGCTGCTACTCATGATTTTACGTTTATCTTGGCAGCCAGGCTGGGATACGTCCAGCAGCTCTCTGCAGAGGGGCTGTGCTGGGATGGGAGCTGGCAGGAGAGTTTTCTGCATGAGCATTGGCCCCTGCAGCTCACCGAGGCTGTGTGAGGGGTGGTGACAGATGGTCCTGCCTGCTGGAGCCCTTCCTGCCTACTTGTCCCTGTTTTCTCTCTTTCCTCAAGGAAGAGATGGCACCTGGCATTTATGGAGAGGCCTGGGTGCTGTGTGACATTCACTTTCATCTGTCACCCTAGCTGCGTTCTGCCTTCTTTGTGGGAAGTTGATAGGGAAAAAACAAAAACAGCTTTGGATCCAAATCCACATTGCCTGAGATACTGATGTAGCCATTTATTTGCTTATCCCTATTGGAATCCCTTTGGTTTGTGGCTTGACATGATACACTGCTTTTGTGATGAAGGATAATGATCACAAATTCATGCAAATGTCTTTGAATGACTTGAGCATGCCCAGAAGTGAACATTTAGATGTACCTGAGTTTCTCTATGGCTCTTTTTTCATAGACAGCAGGCACGAGTTTGTGAGAAATCGTTCTTCTTTGTGCCTGCCCAAGCTTCATGTGGGTGAGTGATGGACAATTGGTGTCAGCTTCAAAGCTGTCACATCTGCTCAGGGTTTCATCATTGGCACTGCCTGTGCTGCACTTTGGGAAGTTCCTCAGCACATCCCTCACTGTCACACAGGTAACAGGCAGTCACTTCAGCTCTCCAGGGCTCTGACATCCCCAGTTAATGACACAGCTGGGTGTTTCTAACGTGTCCTGGATCAAGGACACCAGTGCACACTCAAGATGAAGAAGCAAAAGACGCTCGCAGTTGCACTCTGTGCATCGGCCTTCATGCACATGGGTAATTATAGATTTG
>VYZR01123093.1:3715-15459 GCA_013400675.1 Oxylabes madagascariensis
TGGTTTTATTCTCTTTGTTAACCCTCTCCTCCTCTATGAAAATATGAAAATAAACTATTTGTTAATACTTAAAATGTAAGAAAACGCCTAGTACATAAAAAAAACAATTTTCTCAGAAAGGCTGCACAGGTAACAGGGCAGAGGAAATTTTCGAGTTGGTCAATATCTTGGAAACAAAGTGGTCAATATCTTAGGGTTTGTCTGTTCACACTGAACTTTCTCTGCCCTGTCCGTATGTCTGTACGTAATTCAGTACAATGAGGGGCATTGGCTATTTATACATGACACTTCAAAAAGCCTGAAGTAAGATAAAGTCTGCCAAAAGCACAGATGAGGAAAAGCCTCATCCTCTCAACATTTGGAAGAGAATTAACTTTTGATAGATGCACTGAGAAAAAGAAGGAAGAATTTGAATGCCACCTGTGTCTCAACAAGCAACTCTTGTTTACGCTAACAAAGAGAATAAAACCAGAGTCACTCACCTGTTATTTTACTGCAATCAGGGTTAGCAGTAGTGAATATATGGAGAGTTCTGTTGATCCCAAAGGTGAGTTGAGATGTCCTCGCCCCCGACTGTGTAATCTCCAGCACCTGAGATCTGTTCCCTACCACCGCTCGTTACAGCCAGGCTGCAATTTGGACTACCTAAGTACTGCAGGATTTTAAGTCACCATTCAGAAAAAGCAGAGCCCCTTGCAAGGAGAAAAGGTTTGGGCTTCATCAGCATAAGGGTGCTCTGCTACAGGTTGGGAACTAAGTCTTCACAGCCATCCATGGAATTAAATCCAGTTCTTTCAGATCCACAGTACAGAATCTCTGGCAGTGAATTACTTCAGAGAGCAGAGACAAAGTAGCTGCAAGCATCATCAGACCAGTGTGCTTGGCGCTGATAGTCCTGACAGCGTGCAGACTTCAGAGCTTCTTGTGATTTTAAAGTCTGGGAGGTGTCATGGCATTATTTACAGCTGCTAGCTGTGAGCTGCTGAGCTGATGCAGGGGCCCCAGTGTCACGTGGCTGGGAGAATTGCTTCTTGGTGCGTGGCTGTCACCTTTGTACCCATGCCTTTGTCTCCTAGAAAGAAAAGGGTGCATTATAAATATAAATGTCAATAGGACACATGTGGAATTGGATGTGTCAGGACATTCAGTAGCAACTTCGGAGTCACAAGCGCCCAGCACAGAGTTCAGTAGGGCCAAAAGCCAGTTGGCAAGTTACCCTTGGCTGGGAAACACAGCGTGAGTCGGTGTGTTCAGAAGTCATTTTCTGGTCATGATGCCAGTGCTGAAAAGCTGCTCGAGCCACGGCCTCTGCTCAGCAGGGGACACTTTTTGGGTTTTCTCCCTCACTAGGGAGAAATTTTCCCATTACCTCACCAAAGTTTGTCGGAGCATCCACAGTCAGTTCAGTGCAAGTCCAGAGTGTCTGGGCAGCTGGTAAGTGTTTTTGTCTGGTTCTTTGCAGTTCAAGTGCTTGCTTTCATTACTTGTACAAAGCAGGGGACAGATTTTTTTCCTCAAATCTGGATCTTTTGGTAAGTCAGAGCAGTGAAGCCATTTGGGTTGAGGGCAGGAGGAGGCCAAGACAAGCATTTTAGGGAGAAGGTGGTTAGGATGTAGCTTGTGGTTGATAATCCTGTTGAGAAGTTGGGTAGCATTACAGCCAGTGAGTGTGGGTCACGTGTATGGCATGGGCCTTTTTACAAATCTTTTTCAATCTTTTAAAACCTTAATATTCTAGGCAGACTTTGGGTGAATCTTGCTGGTGGCACGAGCAGGTGAAACTCTTCACTTATTTTCTTAGTACCGCAGTACCCTTGATTGTGCACTCCTGCTACCCAGCTCAGACCCTGTTACTGGTGTGTGGTGCCTGTAAAGGACTGTTCACCCTCTGAATTTCCTAGGACGTGGATCATGCCTGTGGGCAACTGTGAGGCCAGCAGCATGTTTGGGTTTGTTTGCTTTTCCCAGGAACAGGTTGCTTTTTTGCTCATCGCAGTAAAGTGAATAGATGATGCCTTCCTCCTGGCAATGCTGAAGCACTCGTGACCTGGGCCACGATGGGGCTGGGAACAGACCATGTTGCTCAGGGGTCCAGTAGGTCTCCGGAGATAGCAGGGCAGGTATCAGAGGCTGTGGTCCTCTCCACCCTGGTGACAGCTGGCAGAGAGAGCTAGAGCACCCCAAGGAGCATGAAAGTATCTTCCATCTTCTTAGCCTTCAAATGCAGGCAGGAGGAATGTGATAGTGGGAGCTGTGCTCTCTTGGGAAACCCCATTGACAAATCTGAGGGCTTTGCATGGCAGAAACAGTGCAGCTCCGTGTCATAAAATGGAGAATTTTATTTGCTTTTATTAAGTAACAGAAGCTTAATTAAGTTTCTCCTGAATGTAATAAAACAATACAGCTGAATGTAGATCAGTCCCAAGTAATTGTTTCACTGCTTTAGCAGCTGTTTAACTAATGCTCCAGTGTTAAATAGGAATGCTGATATTTTATTTCTCTCTTTTTTTTTTTCTGTTTTAGAAGGGGCTAAGTGGTCTCATTCTCAGGGGACTGTGAAGTTAGCCTTGGCCCTTTGAACCTAATTAATCAGTGGCGAGGCTCTTCCAGGGCTGGCTGTGGAATGCTCTTTAATTGCTCACTTGTGCAGTCATTTGTTTTGTTCAACCTGCGACGGATTAAACTCTGTTATAAAGGTCCTTGCTTCTGTTGTAGAACAACTCCAGCCATGCCACAGCAGGCTCTGCGCTTGATTCCCGACCCCCCCGGATGGAGCAGGGAGAACTGGAGGGACATCACTCCCTGCTCCCCCTCTCCATGCTGCGTGGATGCACTGGCATTTTTGTGGGTCCCCCCATCACTGCCAGTGAGTTTCCCAGGGTGTGCTCTTGGCAAAGAGAGGATCATTAGCTGTTAATATAACCCAAGAATTCTCCAGATATCTCCCTTGCTTTCTTTCATTAAATGTGAAACTTTAGAGACAGAAACTTTAATGATTTTCTGTGCGTGTGCGTGTGTGTAATCCTGTATGCTCTGCTGGGATCCCTCTGGCATCCCGTGTCTCTGAACAGCTGTCAGGCAGCTCAGATTCTTTTCCAAACTGCCAGTCTCCAAAAATATTTCCTTCTCTTCTTAAGTATGGAATTTCGCCCTTGAGTCAGAGAGTCTGTGCAAAGCAATAGCAGGTTTCAGTGACAAAGCTGCCCAAAACATTAGGGCCAGAAATAAAATCTTTGAAACCAGTTGGGGTGGTGACCAGGACTGTGAATTTCCAGGCTACAGTGAGACTCTGCTTTCTCTTCCAGCCCAAGTGAATTGTTTTGAGACATTGTGTTTCTTGTAATGCTTGCCATTAACATTCAAAAGAAAGCTAGATCATTTTAACATGTTTCAAAAAGGGATGTTAAAATTTATCTTCCTTTTTATTAGATCCACTGCAGCAAGGCACCCAGTGGCTTTAGAAATGTAAGTAATGAAAAGCAGAGAACAAATGTTAACTATAGAAATGATTTATGGAGACATCTGATGAATTTATCCTGCATCTTTACCCTTTCATCCATCTCCCTGGATTTCAGCTAGTATGTCTGAGCAGCATCAGTCACATATTTTAAAGCTGACTTGCCAGAGACATGCTCCATGCTCTGGAATGTGGATTTCCCAGTTTTTGCCCCACCTAAGGCTCCCATACAATCCTGTGCAGGCTTAGTTTGTTGTTTGTGGTTTTTTTTCTCTCCTATGGAACTCTCTGGGTTGGATTACCAAAGTAGGCACTCTGTGACACAGCCTGCTGCCTGAAAAATGCTTACTAGCTGTCAGCTTCATCTGCCCCCCATGAGACTTGAGGAGTCCCAGGCCATACTTGAACAGCTGTGCCTTTTTGTAGCTCCTCTAGGAAGAACTGAGCTCTTTGGAAGAATCCAGCCCTGGTGGGAGGCAGAGGCTTTCTGGAAAACTTGGCCTTTGAATTTAGCTTCCCCAAAGGAAGCTGTCTTACGTACAGCGAATTTAATTCTTTAATTCTCAGGCGGGCTCTGCATTATGAAATAGTGAATCCTCTGCTAACAAAGTATTTTCCACATCATCACAAAGAAGACTTGAGGTTTTGCAGAAGCCTTCTTCCTCTGTTCCTACCAGCTGTTGTCCTGCAGATGTTCAGAGGCCCTTTTCCTATCAGACTTTTTCTCAAAGGAGTTTTTTTAGCCAAATCTCTATTTTTTAAACATGTGTTTTAATGTTGGATAAGGTATGTAATGAACAAGTAGTGTCCCTTTCAGTATGGTAAGGAAGGAGAAGAGCTGGTGGGTGTATATAGCTGATAAGAGAGAGAGAGAGAGATAGATAGATAGAAAGATAGATGTGATGAAAACTGCCCTGGGGAAGGACAAGTGTGGAAGGAACGAGGGGCTGAGAGGGTAGAGGTGCGTGATCAGACTTTGCCCAGCCTAGTGCTGAGTGTAAGAAACTCTCTGGAGCTGCTGGACATATGTTTTTAAAAATGCTTCGTTCCATCCCTTCTTACATTGCTTCATGCAGCCACAAAATGTTCAGTGCTATGTTTAGACATTTTGAGCAACTTCACAACAGCAGTTTCAATACATTTGATGTTTGGCTTTTTTTTTCCCCTTGCTATTTGCTTCTGAATATGCTTTGGTTGGGCAATGCAGAGCTGGGAAGCGTATGAAGGTTTTGTGACACTGTGATTTCTCTGGAGCTTAGAATCAAAGTGCAGGCTGCCTTTATTCAAGCTTTGGGCTGAAGATCAAAGAGGCAGCATTGGTTGTGTTGGAATAAAATAAAAAAAGAAATCACTTTTGAATATTGAATAACATACTTAGTTCATTTCAGGATTATTTTTTGAGAAAATTTGTTTTGTTTCCGATTATTACTTGTCTTGCTTTAATGCCTGAGGCACAGAGAGGGCCAAGTCTCCTTTGCACGAGGTGCTGTACAAAATCAGGGACCACGAACATATTCTGTATTAATAGCACACGATGTGGCAGGCGGTTGGAGGCTGTTCCTTTACTCGCTAATATTATCTTTTTTGTCTGAATTGCTTTAGCCCTGGTGCTAAAGTCACAATCTGTCACATGCTGATACTGTGTTTCATTTGGTCAAGAAGCTTACTGTACCCTGCTGCCTCCCTCCCCCTGCCCTCACCTAGAGGCTGAGGGCCGATTGCCACCTTAACTAAAATCTATGGACCTTTTCTTAAAAATCACCTCAGTATCATGCTATTGGCAAGAGCTATGAAGAGAGACGTTGCTCTGGGTTATAGAAGCAGAACTGCCTTGTGTGCCTTTGGTTCACTCTTCAGTTCATCAGGGAGTTGCCCAGCCTTGACCTTCTGTGCTGTTTGGACGTGTTCATTTTTGTTTCATTCAGATATTATGTCAAATTTGAGATGGAGTGCAGTACAAATTATTTTGGCCCCAAACCTTTCTTTAACCCTGTTTGCAGAGGTGAAAGGCTAATATGTTAAACCTACCAGCCCATGCATGCAGATTACTTCAGCCCCTTTAGAGACAACATTCTCTGATTCCAGTTTTATCTTTTGCAGGAACTGTTGAGTGGCTGGGATGGGGAAACTGGGTGGTGGCAGCAAATGGCAGCAGTGACGTGACAATTAGCAAATAGAGATGCGGTGAAAGTAATTTCCTCGAAAACAGGGTGGAATATTTATTTACGATTTTTCGTTACTATATTTAAAACATTTTTAAATGTTCATGTTCAAATTTGCTTTCTGTTCAGCCAGTGCTGAGCAGCAAGTTTGTACCTCACAGTGCTACAGGGCTGCAGCACCTTGGGGTCAGGCAGAGCATCGCTCCCTGTGCTGCCGGCTCAGTAGACAGGCAGGTAATGGTAGACTGAGGGTCTGAACTCACTTCGGAGCTGTTGTAGAGAAAATAACTCATTTCAACTTGCTCTGGCTATCCCAGCTCTGGGTAGCTGCACTAAAGAAGAAAAAACGGGCTTTAACTCACATTGACTTGTGTTAAAATGGCAATGAAGACAAAGTAATGTGGAGTGCCAGCTGAAATTCAGCCCAGATCTCCCTTAGCCTTTAATTTGACCTCCTAGCCCAAATTAAAAACCAGATTGTTTTCTGTTCACAGTTATTTTAACTAGTGTTAAGTCTGGCTAAACTGATGAGCCTTTTATTGGTTGGTTTGTTTTAGGTGTTTGCTCTCCTCTCCAGATACCCCGACAGTGTTTTGTAAAGTGGTTTTTTATTAGGCTGCTACAGAAGTTTATGGAGTTGGAAAAACTAGAGTACCCGTAAAAGGGCAGATGTAGTTCTTTAAAAGATGAGCTTTACAGTCTTAAGGCCTGCCTGGTGTGGTGTTTAGCCTTGAGGACCATCCAGTAATGTTAGCCTGCATTGCAAACCTGGCCTTGCTTGTGTCCTCGTCTCCCAGCAGCTGGAGCAACACTGTGACTGCTTGAGATGTGCTCAGTGCAGATCTGTTTTTCGTGCTGACCCATATTTTTTGTCCAAATATACCCAATGGCTTGGGCTGACTGTTGTTTTGTCGTTCTTGCTTTAAGGATGAGAGTCTCTTTCAGCAGGCTTGTGTTCAGGTTTCCTGTAGCTGCAGGGGTGCCGCACCCTGGCGCATCAGCACAGGGCGTGTGGCAGGCTCGCCTGTTGCCCTACACATTCGTTGCCTTTGGGGGTTCCACCTCCTCTCCTCACTGTGCTAATTGCAAGGAGATAAGGCAAAAGAGATCCAAGGAAACTATAAAATGTAACAGACATTACACGATGAAGCACAGAGGAAAAAGCTTTTGTTGCTTGGGGGAGCTCTCTTTTGGAGGTTGATGATGAATCACATCATCGCCGCTGGCAGGTCCTGCCCTAGACCTCAGATTACTGGCCTGGGGAGACCCTGGCAGCTGAGCAGATACACCATGTTTAGGGGTACACCAAATTTTTATTAAAAACTCTTAAATCTTGTGAATTTGCTATTAAGTGCCTCTTGTTAAATTTTAAGGGCCTTATCAATGAGTTGAAACAGTGCAATCAACTTTTTTGGGTTTTACTGTGTAAAACTGGTATTTAATTTATTTCCAGGACTGGTTTTCGTTCTTGCTCCCAGGCTCTCCATAACATATCAAGGTAGTTCCTTTGGTGACCTTTGCAGCTCATATTTGGTTTGGCTCTGCAAGATTTTTCTGGTGTTTTGCTGGCTGGGGTTTTGGGGTGGCTTTGGAGGCTTGTTTTCCTTCAATTTTCCTTTGTTGAGTATAAAATAATAATAACAAGGGGAATGAAATAGGTTGGAGCTGTAGAAAGAGGACTCCTTTTCCCATCAAACTTCGTAAGATTTTACAATAATCATAGCAGTTTAAATGTATACCGTTAGCATGTCTGCACAGAGGCGCTCTGTGAGGCTGCAATTAGAGTGCTCTGCCTCATCCTGTATTAGTTTGATCACATAAGAAGCAGCCTATCTGACAGCTCTAGCACCTGGATAATTAAAACCCGTCAATAAAACAACAAAATGCACTGTGTAGTGGGACTCGTCTGTGCTAGCATTAAACACCGCAGATAATTATATCGCAGCAGAGGTTGGAAAGCCAGCCACTCAGTGCTCTGAAAGATCAATAAAAAGGCCCATTCATAATGAAAAAAATGCTAGAGAAACTGGATTTTCATCTCCCTGTCATTAGATGCTTTGCTTTTAAGGTCTTGCAGAGGCAAAAAAAGGTTCTGTTGAGGAATTCTTTGTTTTTGGAAGCTAAACAGGATTTAGCTTTGCTTTTGTGCAGCACATTACTGAAAGCAAATGTGCTGAACCCAAGTCTTTTCTCAAGGCTTATAGTTCTGTTCTCCCCTCTTCACTGCCTCCCTTCTCTGCTTGTGGTTTTGTGGTGGTGTTTTGTTGTTTTTTTTTTCTCCAACCCATCACATGAGCTCCACTTTTTAGTGATATTTCTCTTTGCTTCCCGTTTTCTTTCTCCTGGGCATTTTTTTTTTTTCCTCTTGGCTCTTCCTAAAAGGCTGATTTGGAAATATCATATATTGACAGGGGAGAACACACTCCTGGCTGAAATATTTGCTGTGACAGCCTCTTTCTTAAAGCACTCATCCAGAGAGGAGATTTTTGTGTTCCAGGGAAGGAAAAGGATGTCTTGCAGCATTGCCATGAAGGATAATGAATTAAGTCTGTCTGTTACTGTAAAACCATTAGAAAAGCATAATAGACCTTGAGAAAGAGGCTTAGATATTGATGTCTTGGCTATATTAGCGTGCCTGGGCACATGATGGCTGCCTTGTCTTTGCAGAAAAAAATGAAGTCTGTGTAAAGTAGGTGTTTCAGCTGAGGGCAGAGAGAAAGACTGCCTTGTTTTTTTGGCAGCCGGTGCTCACGAAACACAGGCGAGTGGTTAGGTTGGCACACGTGGGCATTAAGGATCCCTTGTTGGAAGCTGCTGTAGGTGGAGCGTAACACCAGCTATGAGCAGGACGCATTAGCAGAGCATGGGCTGGATATGGCAGCTCAGTACGTGCTTTACAAATCTAAGTTCATGGATGTGAAGTTTTCCAATCTTCAGGGTATTTAATACCCTAGTTTGAACCCTGACAGTCTGTGGATTCAGAGGGGGCAGGTGGCTTCCCCATTTGTAATGGATTCCATTGTGCCATGTTCACAGAAGCTTCTGGTGTTGCAGAAATTGTTGTTGCTTCATCTCTGAAGGGCTTGTCTCTGGAGGAAAAGGAGAAGGAGGGTGTGTTGGGTTGAAGTTGATATTTGAGCCTGTAGGCTTGTTGTGGACCTGTGCATGGGTTCTGGTTGCTCTTCTCCTGATGTCTCTAGCATGACAGTTGCCTGCCTTGGTGGTTTAGGCACCTGTTTTTATTGTCTGGTCCCCTCCTTGATAGAGAGTTGGAGGACTTGCTGATATTGCACCTGCAATGATTAATGCTGAAAGGCTTCTGTTTGGGATTGATCTTTTATTTTATGCTGCCTTTGCATTTTCGTTCTGGCAAACATATTGCCCCAGACATGTCTAGCCTGATGTTGTTGACATGTCTATGCTTTAAAAGTTTCTGGAAAGCCCAAAAATAAACTGCCAAACTATAATTTTTTTTTTCCTTTCTTTGTCTCTTGCTAAATATATTAACAGTGTCAGCATTGAAAAAAAAAAAAAATAGATACCGCAGCAGGAATAAGCAGCTGTTTGTGTCTAAAGTGTTTTTGTTTTGCTATCACAAGATGACCTTGTCACTTAAAAATCATAAAAATATTTCCAGGGAGAAGAAATGGAAGTTTGCTGAAGGGGTATGAAGTTTTGGTGTTGTTTTTAGTTAAAGTCTGAACAGAGAGTTGTAAGCAGAGTTGAGCCCTGCAGCTGGTCCTGAACTCAAATGTTTCCTTCAGTCCAAATGCTATAAATGCAAAACAAATGGCATATGAAATACTATTCCTGTTTCACATTAAAACTCCTGAAAGTCGTTTTCCACTGGAACTGGGAGAAGTTCTGCAAAAATAATCCATGTTTTCTGTTACAGTGTATTTGTTACACTGGATTGACACCTTGCTTCTAGGTTGAATACTTTTCCACATATCCAGGAAGAACGACAAAATGAGGGTCTTAAACAAGTAGGAATAAATGCAGCTGAAAAGAATGCACAGGGAACCCCCCCTCTGTTTTTCTTTCTTTCTGTTTCTTTTTTGTCTTTTGTTGGTTTTTGTTTGTTTTGTTTTTGTTTTGTTTTGTTTTTTATCTTGCAACTGCAACAATTTACACTTTTCCCAGTAGGGTGATTTTTCCTTTCCAAAACATAGATGTGAATAACATGAACTTATGTTTATGAGATGATGGATGCTTAAAGGCTGCCAGGTACCTTGGACTGACTTTTAGGAGCGTTTGGAGTATTCTCTTTTCCTGAGCAGACAGGAATCGATGTCTCAAGTAGGGTTGAAAATGCTGATCTTGGGTTTGCGTTGGTTTCTGGTCTCTTGGTTGATCTTGCTGAGCTGTATGGATGCTCTTGGTTCAGGGAAAGTGTCCACAAATCCCAGCAGCGATTGTGGAGGTGGCTCAAGATGTGGAGAGGGTGTTTGAGAAGCAGTGTCTTTACTCATGTGCCCACCTTGCACTTCCAGGGCGTAACAGGGAAAGGTGATGGCAGGTAGAAATAAGGACTGCAAAATAAAACAAACCAACACACACAAAGAAAGATGGCTATAAATTTCTTGTCAGATTTCATAATAAACAACAACAAGGTGAACTAAAACCACTTGAGGGGCTACTTTAATTTTCCTATGTTTCCAGAACATTTGCCTTTAAAATGCTGGACAAACTAATAAAATGGAAGCTGTTCTTTTAATAGCATAAAATAGTCTATCTGGTCCCCTAAACTCCCAGAGTCCTCTCACAGTTCTCTTGTCTGCTTGGCATCAGAACATATGGAGAATGAGGAAATACCCCAAGAGGCCAGGGATTGCTTGGAAAAGTTGTAGCTTGAGGGCAACCATGGGGAAAGAAAAGTGGTTTTCTTTGATGGAGCTGATGAATCAGTACTAGAAATAAGAGGTGCTTGTGCAAAGGCAGTAATAAGAGATATAGATGGGTGTGGAAAAGGTGACTGTAGTTTTCTGGGATACAGTTATGCTAAAGCCAGCAATGCAAGCAGTTCCTGCACCATTGGAGAGGAATCCAGCCTGATGCAGAACTGCTGTTCCTACTGTGGAGCTAAGGGAGCTGGGTGGTGTTTCTGTGGTTGCCCAGTAAAGGAGACAAATTCATACTTACCAGCTTCATACCAGCTGGTGCAGTGCTGGTTCTCACTGCAAACTGTACCTCCAGTAGCTGGCAAAGATCTTCCTCCAAGAAAAGAGAGAAAAATTAAAAGAAGAAAGAAGGGGGAGTGGAGTGGGGTGGGCAGTGGCAGACAGGACATGACAGAAAAAAAAACAAGAATGAAAAAAAAGATCCTTGCTGCATTTACTGGAAAGGTCAATACCCAGCACTGAGCCTCACAACTTGCAGGAGTTTGGAACAAGTATTGCCAAGACCCAGGTGCCAAGAAATCCCAAGATTCCATGTAAAATCCTGTGTTTTACAAGGAAGAACTCATGGCCTGGTTTGCTGCAAATGGAGTATGGCATGAATACATTATGATTTTTCTCCCTGTCATTTTCAAGGCTACAGATTCATAATCTTTTACACATCTCCTTTCCTGTGTCACTTTTTGCATGTCACTTAGTGTCACCTGGGCCTTTAATCTGTCTGGAAAGAAATATGACAAAGCTGAAGGGACCAAGAAGCTGTTGTAAAAGGGATAAAATGCATGAGGAAAAGCAGAGCAACCAGAGCTTTAATGATGAGTGTTTTTTACCTTTCTCCCCTTATAATTTCCATAGCCTGATGTTTGACAGTAATAGTACATTGAACAGGCATTAGGTTTTTTCCTATGGTTTTTAGTGTAAATTGCCATCATCCCTTAAGTGTGCTGGAATGAGAAACCTGCCTGTTTCACCCTGGGATGATAAAAGGAGGCTCAAAATGCCAAATGCCAGATGCAGTTTTGCTGCCCATAGGAAAGGAGTGTGAAAAAGAGAGGAGGTTGAGTTCTTACGGTTTTCATGTTGGGGTTTTATTTGTGGTTTTGTTTTTTGGGGTTTATTTTTTGGGAGTTTTTTTTTGGTTGTTGTTTTGGTTGTGGTTTTTTTTTTTTTTTTTTTTTTTTTTTTTTTTTTATAAATTTTTTTTTTTTTATTTTTTTGTGCTCTTCA
>VYZR01123103.1:0-10947 GCA_013400675.1 Oxylabes madagascariensis
GGGTTTTTTGGGGGTATTTTTGTAAAGGGAAAAAAGAGATTGAATAGAAAAACTTTTTTTCTCTCTCTCTCTTAGCTAACAGAAGTCTACAGTTCATCTCCAGCTTTAGGACATTACTTTAGGTCAGCTCAGGTGATTTCTTTCAGGTAAGCAATTTCTGTCACCAAAGTTATCTGAAAATTACAGGCTTTTGATGAGACATACATGTGCTTATGTAAATATGTACAATATTTAAATCTGTGAAAAATAGGTTGTTTGGGGAAAATTATGTGTATAGGCAGTGAAAACTGGTCAAAGGATCCTCTGGTGTAAATGGTGAATGCTGCTAAAATTATATAATGACAAGAACATATTGTTGCTGTGAAGTATCACCTCTGTTATCTTTGGTTCCAATTACAACCCTTAATAAACATATTCAAGGTTATTTATTAAAAGGAGAATTAATTGCTGAAGACACTTAAGATCGATGCAGTTTAAATAATCTTAAATAAAAAAACCAAGGTTCATGGGGAGGAGAGAATCATTTTGTTCCCAAAAGAGATAAAGGCAAGAGGAATACACGTTTCCCGTCATGGAGAAATAGCAGAATAGTAAGGGAAGACAGAGAGCTTCCCCAAGGACTTCTGAAAAAGCACTCTTACAAAAGAAGTTAGAAAGTCAGGAGAAAATCAAGGGAAGTAGTTTTGCAAAGTCCCAGGTCCTTTGAGATAGCAAGGACAGAGGAATAGCCACATTGGAATGTGGCAAGGGGCAGTCATAAAGGCACTTTGCTCCCTTGAGGAATGTCCTCCCTTGCCCTGCCAGCCTTGGGCATGCTACAGTGAACTGTATACCTCTGTATACTAACTGTATACTGTTAGCCCTATGGGTACTGATTATGGTTTAGACCATCAAGTACAAAGCTGTAGTTCTGCACATAATAACTCTCTAACTATAACTAATTATATTAACTAAGTTATTAACTAATAACACTCTCTCTCTCTCTTTGCCTCTTTGATATCTCTCTCTTGCAGTTTCCCTCTCTTTCTTTCCTTTTATTGTCCCCCATTCAAGTATTTTATGAAAATGTTTTGAATTCTGTGAGTACAAAAGATAGCTGTTAAATTGTAGTCAGTTTTGGCAGACCATGAAAAATGAAATCTCCAGAGATGGTCTCCAGTTCACTGGTTTGTGTAATCCACTCCAGAGCTGAGTCAGGAGCACAGCCGGGTTGTCCCAGATACTGCTAGCAGGAAAACAAACCTTCCTACAGCTTCCTAGCTAAACCATGCACAGGATATTGCAACACCTCTTACAAGTAGTTTCTTGTGAAGCACCAGTACTGAAAACTACATCCCATCAGAACAAGGGTCCAATTGCCTCTCATGCATTTGAAAACATTTCTCTAGCTGGCTTCAAGTATGTACGCAGTTTCATGAGCTGTTCTGAGAAGGGAGGGGGAGGCAGAAACTGGCATCTTTGGCAGTTTTCTTTCATAATGCTTTCCTTGGGGAAATGGGTTTTTTTAAAAAAATCCATTCCAACATTGATATGAAAAGTCAGTCTTCTCAAAAAAAAAAAAAAAGATCCTGTTGAAACTTGAAGACATTCATCCTTGACTTTGTTTTTCAGTAATGAAAGCTCCACTGTAATTTATCAGCTAGTGTTTTCTGTACCACCATCAACAGAGGGATTTATGGAAAACAGTATGAACCCAGATTTTATAAGGAACATTTTACGTCAAAATATTTATGATGAAGATACTCTTAATCCTGGGACATCTGAATGTGATACATTAAAGCTCGACCCAACTTCTCTCACATGTAAGCACTGTACATTAGAGAAACTGTTTCTTTACAAAGAGCAGAAGTGTTTATGGGAAAGGAGGGAAATATTTCTCGAAAGGTATTGAGATTCATTAGTATATATGATTTGCATAACAGTATTAAGGACATTTTAAAATAGCTTTCAGAAAGTCTTGATATGCTTAACTTAAAACCTGGGGCTCACTGTTCGGTCCTCGGATGAGAAAGGGGGTAGTGATGAGACTGGTTAGCTGTGGACTCCAATAAAACTTTTCTGATCTAATATTGCATTTTATCTATATAAAAAAAATCTCCTTGTATGTGTGTGTACCGTAATGGAGAGAAACATAATTTAAAATATTTCTCTTTATTGTACACTTGGTTTTGAATACTAACAAAACAAATTTTAACCCAAGGCATGAAAAAGACTCGTGATTTTTTGAAAAATTTATTATGCACAGAAATACCTTTAAAGGAAACAAATGGCCATTCTTCCAGGTTTTCTAGGCGGTGAATCCAATGACTACAAGCAACTACGTAGTGATTCCAATGCATTTATATTTGTCCTGATAGAAATGCCCATATAAAAATCCTGTGAGCTTTGAAGTTATACTGAAAACAATGCATGGAGCTGCCTCCCCCCAGTCCCAATTTACTGAGTCACACCTGTGTGCTTTTAGAATAATCCTAGGCTAACAATTCAGCATTGCAAGTGTAGGTAAGTAAGGTTTGTAATTAACTCATACTGGTTTTTCTTGGGACTCCTACCAAGGGACAAGAGATCAACAAGTCATGAGTTTCAATTTTTAGAAGCATTTTATTTCTTATATATTGACAAGATTCTTAGAAAAAGTAGCATAAAAAGAGACAGAAAAGAATGCGTTGAAATAACTATTTAAAGTTTCATTTTATTATTAATATTGTACTGTTTTAACTTTCAGAGAAATTATGGAAAGGTTCCTCATCTTCATCACCTCCTAGAAGAGATGGGATTCCCTATCTATAAGTAATCATATGGCAGGGAACTGTTCATTAGGTAGAAACACTTCTAAAATTGTCTTACAAATACTGCCTGTGATGCAATATTGTAAATGGAAAATGTGGTATATTTATGACAGTGTTGTATTGCTATGGCACCACTACCTCCTTCTTCTATATCTCAATAATCTGTTTCACCCTTGAGAAAATCATGTATTTGATGCATGCTCCGTTGACTTTGAAAGCTGTGCTTTGTCTTGCCTTATGATAAAATCTGAATGTTCTGTATGAGCTTTAAAAACAGTCTTGCACATGGCTCCTTTCTTTTTCTCTTGGCTTATGCAAAATTATCTGCACAGCTTCATCCTCAATGCTCACTTCCACTCAAACCCGTATCTGTTATTTTTTTCCCTCCAAACTTCATATGCCACGTTTCCTTGTTGCTCATTCCTTGTAAAACAGCCTGAAAACCTATTTTTATATAGAGTGTGTATATATATGTTTGTATTCTTTAGTTACATGCAAGGCCTTTGCACTAGCTTCTTAAGAATGCTTTAACTCTCATAATTTCCTTATTCTTCCTACAGTCTTCTTGGATAAGGTGCTCTTTGTTCTATTTTTCTCTTCTTCAATCTGAAATATGAAGGAAGAAACCAACAGCATGAAGAGACATGTCTTGTCCACTAATGCACCTGAATGTCACAGGAATCTTTAAAAGGTCAAATTAGCAGTGTGCTTTTACAGTTAGCTACTGCTACTAGTGAATAGACAGATACTTGACCTGTTTTTGTAAATCCGAAGACTAGTCTATACCCTTAATTATAGTTCCTGTCCAGCACTGAGGATAAAAATGAACAGATGTAAAGTATTTGCCTTAATAAGGCAGTAAATAGTTGTTCTTGTTGATAAGAGACTGGATGAGATGAATCAGTGCCAAGAGGAAGGTGAAGCAGACAACATAGGCCAGCGTGGCATGAAAGTTACAGACAGTAACTGGCTATAACATAAAAATTAAGCATTATGTAGAATGGAACATATTCACTCCCATGTGAGTGAAGTGTATCTTGTCATTTATTTATAGCCTTATAAATGTTAATATTGTTGGATAGACACTTTTATTTTAAGAAGCATTTTGTATTGTAAGAAATACATAGTGGAAAATTGTTTTTCTCTTTCTAATATTACTAGTTTATTTAAGGAGTAATCTGACAATGTTTTTGTGCATTAAATTATTTATTTTTACTCTTAAAGTGACTGTTTTCATTCTTTAGCAGCTCTAGCCTTTCAGCTGTGTGAGTTGGAAAATAGCCTTTGGAATTCTAAATGCTGAGGTGTATGAAGCATGTCTGACAGAGCTGTACACTCAAACCCATAGTTGTTGTTGCATGTGTTTAAACTGAGCTTGGGAAACATTCTGGACCAAATTAGTCATTTGTATGACTCATATTTGTGGCTTATTCTGATTCCTTTTTGATCTGTAACGTATAGCATTGACTCTAAGAACTGTAATTTCTCTTGCTATAATACGCTATGTAGCATACAGCTAGAAGAGAGATTCCTTTTGATTCTTATGCTGGGGAAGGATTAACTTCATGGCTTATATGGCTTGTCCCAAAAGCAGCAGTCTATGAAAGTACCAGCAGCAAAGAAATAAATTGCTGTTGAGATGCTGCTCAATCTTATTGCTCTCACCAAGACACCTGATCCTTTCCTTGAACACTTCTTTATCTTGATTCTAGGAACTGAAAAATAATGTAAGGATTAGACTTCTTTATGGTGATACCTATATGGGCATTAAGAGCTGAGAAAGGAGTCAAGCATTCATTTTTTTTCCCAGCCATCCTCCTCTATGTCCATACCATTACCCCAGAACCTCACAGGAAAAAACAAGGCGGAGCTGTAGTAAGATGTGATATTCAACAGAGAATGTCTGACTTTGCAGACTGCACCCAGTCAGGTTTTGAACTCTCGCTGAAGGAAGTATCCAAAAAAAAGTGGTTTCTGGTTATATATCTGTGAGGTAAATTGATCATGTAAAAGAAAATTTAAAAGTGAATTAATTATAACTCAATCCATTAGGGACACAGCAGTGTGAAAACACATTATTGCATCAAGTTAGATGTTTTGTGTGAATCATCAATATTAATTTTAATAGAAGAAATGCGGAAAATAATGACTGAGACAACTGGGACACTGTTAAAAAGCAGCTTGTGGAGTGTACAATCAGCCCTTTAAAATCCTATGGCAAGTGTCATCTATGTAGCCACAGCAGCCAGTATGAGTTTTGGGCAGACTCAGCTGCCTGCCACAGCAGTGATACCTGCACATGTTGGCAGTGGGTCCATCCACTGCTCTGTGCACTTGCCCATGGGACTGTCCCCAGCATGGAAATGGCAGGTGGGAGTCACAAAGGCACTGCACCATAAAGCCAAGGCTGCAGCCAGCAATCACATACTAGAGAAGAGTTAAAATCAGAAAAACTGTTCAACATTTTCTTCCATACTGTTTTGTTACAAAAATGGAGGGAGAAAAAAAAAACATGCTTAAGCAAGAACACAGGCACATAATCACTTTATGAACAGTTGAATACCTGATTTCAATTCTTTGCACATGTCCAGAAATGCTGCTTGCAGAGGGGTGCTGGGCTGTGAGGAGGTGAATACTGCAGCATTGCAGAAAGCCAAACTGGAGACTCCAGCAGGAGTGAGGTGTGGAAATATGGTGTCATAGAAGCAGCACCTGGACTTCTGCTACTGATAGGTAGTTATTACCTGGGCAGCATCAGTATTGACTGTTTTCTCGGGGTTGTAATATCTGTTTTGCATGCAGTTTATTGTTTGGGGGCTTTTTATTTCATTCCAACTTTAAGACTTCACACTAAGTAGTATTACATTAGAAGAGGGAGGGAGGAATTTGAGAAATGAGCTCTTTATAAAAATTGTGCATTGTATAATGGTACAAATCAAGCATATTTGAGAAATTTTGGACAAGAGTAAGTGCATCTAACACAAGATTTATGCTTTCATTTAAAACATGAAACATTCCCCAAACAAACAGAAAGACCCCGTTATTGTTGCATTTTTGAGATTTATACTAGTAGTTCTTTTAGGCCCCTTTAGAAAAAGAAGTATTCTAAAAGTCCAGAAAAATGTACAGCCTTGGTTGCTTAACATATTGTAGCTCCTAATTTTCTGTAGAGGAACATTGTCTTGATGGCAGTTGCTAGTGATTCCTCCTGGTTTTTGTCAACTCCTGTACCCAGTCCATGTTTCTTTTTCTGATCAGCTGTTCATGGACAGGTTTGTCTCACAGTAAATGACTGGTAGACGTAGCCTAATGAGTAAGCTTGGTAACAAGAGAGAGAGATTTGTTTGAAGACCCAACAGCAGAGGTAGGATGGTTATCATGGCTGCACACACTCAGGCAAAAGAGTGCCTTCTAAGTTACTAGGACATCATCATATTCACTATGCTCTTCAGGGCTGGCGACATTTGCATTCCTCTTGGGCACACTGATAAGTGCATATTCTGTCTGATTATTGCTGTCAATCACAGAGACTTCATGTTTTACATCACGGCTTACAGTCGAGTACCACAGTTCACTGGAATTCATGGAATCTTTCTTGGCAACATGTTCCTGAGGGGGAAAAGGGGGAAAAGTGAAAGAGTGAAGCTTCAGCATGATTATACCCTGAAGAAGTTTGGAGACGTGAGCAGATCTGGTAAAGCCTGTATACTCACGCAGTGCTGTTGACTAATGTGCGCAGTGCTAGGTTTGTAAATCCACAGTCATTTCCCAGCTGTCCAGGCTGTGGCTGCTCACTTGGGAGAGCCCAACAACCCACGGCCCCTCTTAGCGATGCTGGCACGGTAAAAGCTCCCATCACATGAGGGAGCACACAGCGCCAGCGGAGCCTGAATCACCCCGGGCCGCGGCTCCCCGCAGGGCTGTCCCGAGGGAGATCATCCCTGTGACATCCACCCAAGCAGGGAATGGGAGCTGATGAGCAAGAAGGGAGAGTTACAGAGGACATTTTATCGATGCATTTGGGATTTGCATAAGACTTAATATGGGGTGTTTAGGGAAGGAACTGAAGGAAGGGGGTCGGGGTGCCTTGCAGAATAAAAAGCATAAGAAAACAGAGGAAGAAAGGGAGGGACAGGAGTCACAGCAAGCTGCCAGAGAGACTGTAGAGTCTGGGAGGAAATTAAGACCCAAAGTGCATGTGTGTGTGTGGCTGTCCAGAAAGGGGCCCTGGCCTCTCCAGAGATGGAGTGAGAGTTAATCCCTTCCCCAGCAGCCCTCATCTGATGCTGACCTTGAGAAGAGAGGGAAGAGAAAGAAGAGCCATTAGCAAAGGAGGAGGTAAGATTGCGTGGGCAAATGCTTTCCCAACTCTGTTTAGACTTGTCCCTCCTTTTGCCTTCTGAGGGTGTTTGCTAATGGGTTGTGGGTGATTGTGCATTAAATAGTTAGCAAGATGACTGATTAAAGGGCCAATGTGCACTGATTAAGTACTTGGAGCCAGAAGTTAAAAATTTGTTTGCCCTTATGTTCTTGATTTGAATGCACTGGGTACTGAAGCCAGCGAGTAAGTACCAGCTTTATAGTGGAGTCCTCTCTTGTCTGCAGTAGTGGCAGTATTTTGAGTGAGTGTTGCTGGGTTCATGGTGACATTTGTAGCTACCTTCCACACTCTGTAAGTGGAACAGAGGTCTCTGTTTCATGGGTTAAAAATTCCAAAGGGTTAGCTTTTATTTTTCAAGCCTAGAAGAAGGACAATTTTAGAACAAAATTCCTGCGAGAATTTGCCTTGCATTTTCCAAGTTTATGTAAATCATATTGTCTGTTTAGATTCTGCTTTGCATGGAAGATCTCCTGACCTTGAGAACACTTCAGTGAAAATAAATTCTGATTTTTGGTTTGAGGTTTTACAAAGTTTTGAGATGTAGAAATTCCAGAAATTTTAAGGAGCAGAACAATCAAGGTAGGCTTGCTTATCATCAAGTGCATGGCTCTTTCATCCCCAGCTCATGATTGCAAAGATGAAAGGACAGCAGTATTTCTCTTAATGTACCTGTGAAATGAGAACAGGTAGGCTCTTAATTTTCATGAGTGAGTGGCTCTTAATCCACTGAGTGAAGTCTGGAGCATCTCTTGTCCCTTCAAACACATAGGTCGAACCAAGACTTGCTCTGAGTCACATTTTCCAGAATCCTTTCAGTCGTCATGTTTTGAAAGGCTGTTATCATCACCCTTCTCTTATCAGCAGGGAGACTGAAGGGCAGATTTGGAGTGATTTATCCCACACACCAATGTAGCAAGTGTGAAAACTTCCATTATTCACAGGCCAAGTTTAACACTCAGAAGGGGCATCTCTCCTATTGCACTAATAGTCCTGCAAGGACTGTTTTCAAATCATGCTCTGGAGCTTCTCCTTGGGACACCAAAAGCTCTCAAAACCAGACAGCTGCTTGGCAGGTTCCCCATTACAGTTCCACCCCCTCCTCTTCCCCCACAGTCCATCCCACACTCACAGGTACAAATGATGAGCTCATTTCATCACACCCTTTTCTGTCATCTTGCCCACTTTCTTCAAAATTCTCTGCAAAAACACCCACTTATCTGCTGGGCACCAACTTTTGCTTTACTGGTGTCATCTTTGTTAAAAAAAAAAACAAACAAAAAACAACCCAGTTAGGCTGCTAAATGGCAGTGCTTCGTTCTGCTGTACATAGGGGTTCTGGTTATTGCTTCTCATCAGGGACTCAGGAGTCAACTTCATTTACCCTCTGCTAAAATGAACTATTTACAAAGCAGAGGCAGCAAACCACAGGTATTCAGCTCCTGCCTCTCAGAGCTCAGCTTAATATTAATACACACAAACAACCACAAACAACCACAGACAAACAATCACACGAGACTGTGAAGTGCAACAGTTGTGAGATGCTGTTGCCCCACCCGAGCCTTCCAGGAAGAAAAATTTGGGCAGAAAAGCAGGGCATACACCAAGTTATAGAGTTACCTCTTAAATTACTCTGGGGTGCATTGCCAGAACTCCTAAAGCTAACCCCAAAGCAGGGATGTAAGATGAACAGGCAGTGTGTTTATCTTACCAGTCTTTCCTGCGTTGCAATGCAACCATTTGCACCATTCTGGTTTATCAGAAATTAAATGTACAACCTGAAAGGGCATGTTTGGTTTTGTGGAGTTTTTTTTCTTTCTTTCCTTCATTCTAGAGGCAGTGAGACACTAGAAGGGGAAATTTCATTCTTTTCCAACAGAGATTTAGCCATTTGTTGATACAGCTGCTATTTTTTTTTTTTTTTTAATAGTGCAAATATTAACCAAAAGCCTTTAAGCCTCAGAGTATTAAATCTCTCTTTGTTTTTCAACTGAAGAGTTCAACTGAAGAGTTGTTTATCACTAAACCTGGTTGGCAATAGTCCATTTAAATGACTTTTAGAAAATGTGATGCTGAAACTGAAACTCTTTCGGGAAACGTGCCAGTAGTCAAAAGACTGGCTACCAAAAAGCTGAGTGGAGAAGGGAAGGAAGAGGAGAGAGAAGCACTCTCGCTCGCAGCCCTAAGTTGTGCAGTGGTTGAGGACATTCACTGGGACATCATCACAAGGTTCAGCCTCCTGAATTGTCTGCTTTGGGCCAGACAACATTACACTCGGCCTCAGAAATTATGAGTGTGTGCTGCAGTCTGTCTGGCCACTGGCTGCCCAAGAGTAGGGCTGCATCTCAGTGTCACAGTTTTATGTGCATACAGTTGTTTTGTATGTACGCTTAAACTGGTGTTTTTCTGCATCCTAAGCAAACAGTCTGATTATGGACTTTTCTTTATTCTGCAGGAACATGATGGACACTTTATCTTTCTAATATGTGGATGTTTTGGACTCTGTTGCCCCAGAGAGTGGGGGTAGGGGGAGAGAAAATCAGTTTTAGTCTTTACCTTGATGGTACCTGGTGGATAGCTGCAGGTCTGTGCTGCGGAAAGAGGAAGAAAACACATGTGATTATCATTCTCTGGTGTAGCAACACTAGACAAGGATTTTAATCAGCGCAGGATTTACGCAGTCACAAACTGAACATAGGCTGTGCAAAAGCATGAACTTGTGTGACAATAGTAGGGAAAAGGGTTGAACCTCGAAAGCTAAATAAATCTGATGGCTTTTTGAGATTTATCTTGTCTCTAGTTTATACACACTTCTTTTACACAGCACTGCTCACTGACCTGAATTAAACCCAGATGTGCAATCTTCTTGGGTTTTTCTTTTTGTTTTGTTTTTGTTTCATTTAATCAGCTGAAATCAGTTTTACATGTCAGTCTTAGAAATGAAAGTTCTTGCTTGCTTTCTGACTGTGTTTTAGCTTTATGGTCCATGCAGCCATAATTCTGCCTGGGATCTGTGGCTGGGTGCTGGGGCACCACAACACTACCTGATGTGCCACACGTGCTGGGTGTTTATGTGCACAGGTTTGGCAGTCTGAAGCTTTTCTGGAAATTTATCTCTGTTCTATAAACATCTAAGTGGCAGAGGTCTGTCATTTTACATGCTGCTTTCTCCTAGCCTTGTCTTTATCAGTCTGGCTGGTTCTTAACATGAGGTGGATTGAACACGTTGCTTTGTAAAATTCCAGAGCTGAACTTTCACTTTTGCTTAAGATAACGGGGCTTCTTAAGCCTACTTGTTTTGCAACCTGACAGGAGAGACGTCAGTCTCTCAATATTGCATCAAAGCTGCCATTTTAGAGAATTTTTTGTTTTCAAACATTATCATGCTGCCTTAACACTGCCATGAAATTGCCCATGTAGATTACTAACAAGAAGAGGATTTTTGCTAATTCTGCAACTTGAGAAAGTGGTAAATGAATGCTACATGAATGGCTTTACCTACAAGAGGGAAAAGGCAGCAGCCTAAATCTACACTAAGACCTTCTGATTCATGTGAGCACATGTGATCCTGGCTTTCATAGAGTCATCCCTATTTGCATATTCAATATGAAGAAACTATTTTGTTAGGAGAACACCTCATACTGACTGTCTGTTTAGAGAAAGTCCTGAGCAGTGCTTGTGTATGGGGAATGGCGTTTGGTGCGTGGGCAGATATAGGCTGTGCTGTGCTGGCAGCCCACTGGCTTCAGCAGCCCTCCACCTCCTTTGCTGTGCCCCTGG
>VYZR01123103.1:11132-34955 GCA_013400675.1 Oxylabes madagascariensis
GTAAATATTGGGAAGAGATAGGAAAGAACCTGTCTCATGCTCCCACAGATCTACATCGATCTGACCTCTAGCACGTCTTGGGAAAAAGCAAAAGGAAATGAAACATAGCAATAGTGTGACAGAAAGGGCAAACAGGTGGGCGTGAGTGCAAGGCTAGCGGATCTGATCTCTGGCAGTTGAAATAATCCTTGCTGGTTCAAGCAAAAGACTTGACTTGCAGGTTTAAGTACTGAAATTATTTGGCAAAGTTAGGAGCCTTTACATTGTGTTCAGGTTGCTGTTAGCAAGTTTATTGGTAATAAGAGCTAGATTTTCTGGGGTGTGCACTGTTGCTTAAAGTTTACAATTTTAGACTTGTAAAAGGTCAGTAATTAACTAACATTTTGCAATGTAGTGCTAATATTTATATACTAGATTTGTATATATAATAAAAATGTGCTAAGGGATGTAAAGCTGCCAAGTCATATGAATTTAGGGATTACACACAGCATGCTGGTGGAGATACATTATGAATCAGTCTCTAATTGCTTATTTGCATTTTTTTTTTCTTTTCCAGGATTGAGGAAAACAGGTAATGCCGCTATTCTTTTTTGCTGTTGATACTTTCCTTGCTAAGTGTGTGCTCTTAGGTCTCATTTCTTTTACAACTACCTAAGTTCCACTGCTCACATGGAATAAGTTCTTTCTGCAGATGTCCTTCTTATAAAAGTAGCAGAAAGTTTTGCAAATATTAGTGAACTTCCCTATTTTCTGTTTAGTGGGAGAACTTAGCTTTCATTACAGCTGGATATAAAAATAAAGCTGTATTACTATCTCATTCCAGGTTGCTTAACCTGGTTTTCTTTGAATTATATATAGAGTTTTGCCTATACAGGATATAAAATTCTCTAGCTAAGTTGGAGATGCCAGTATGACCATTTCATACAATTCAACAGAAGTCCTATGAGCTACATTTAAAATAAAATACGTATATGTATTTATAAAACACATAACTCACATCAGGAGCCTGCTATAGCTGTCAGATATTGTGAGTTTGATATAAGTACTTTTGTTTTCTGATGTCTATTTATTCCACATTTTCTTGTTTATATTCAGTTGGCTTCTGATTTTTTAGTCCCTCGCTCAGATGAAAAGGCTGTTGGGTTTGGGTAACTCTTCCCCTGGACTGTCAAAAGACAAATAGCATATGTTACTATAGCAAATTAGATCTCTAAACTGATTCATAACTCTTAGATAAATTCTTGTTTAGTCAATCATGTGTTATCGCAAGTCCTGCATGCAAAACCCAAAACACCCAGTGCAAATAACAAAGTGAACCTACATCTAACACACTACAACAATGTGTAATCCTGTAGGGAATATGCATTTTATGGTCTGAGAACTGAAAGCCTTTCTCAGCATCTGCATTCATGCTACAGATATGCTGACTCTTTGAGGCAGGTCCCCAGCAGTTAGAGAAAGGGAGCCCAGCTGGCCTGTGGGTGGAGAGGGGTTCTGAAGGGTCGGCTCTTATTGGGCTGAGGTTTTTTGAGGCAATTATAAGTATAGTTTTACTAGTAAAAATGCTGGGAAATAGTTCTGGCCAGCAGTCGTGAAAGAGGGCAAACGTGACTCCCATTAAAATGAAAACAAAGGCAGATTTCCTTTTCTTGCCTTCCATAGTTTCACTTAGTTCTTTGCAGACAAGCTGCATGAACTATGTTACAGGGCTGTCGTGCTCAGGAGGTGGTCAAACCAAATACAGAAATGCCTCTAAAAGCAAACGCGCTAAACAGGAGGAATTAAATAGCACACATGGGGATATATAGGAAGAAGGAAAGAGTCAAGACATTAATTACAGAGGAGGCAGGAGAGTTTACAGATAAATGGTAGGGTCTGCACAATTTTCTCCCAGCAGCTGCTGTTAAAGAGCTCAAATGTGTGTTGCCTGCTTTGCACACCTGAAACTAAGGTTGCCTTCAGTCTGAATATACTTCAACCCAGCTGCCAAAGGGCCGAGAGATGGGGCAGTGGATGCCCCTTTCTGTCCCTGAAGGGGGACTTCCTGGACAGAGGTAGTGGGATGCTGCTGGTAGGGTCCTACAGACACCCACAGAGCCACCTTAATAAGGAGTGATGCCAGCCTCACCTGCTTCCAGAAATATGAAGCTCCTCTGACCTGCTGTGGGACATGACATCATCAGCCTTCAGGGGGACCTGCTGCAGCTGTTGCCTCGGTCTAACTTGGTGTCCCACAACAAGGGGTTCTGGTCCAGAAAGAGCTGGACCTTCCTCCAAAAATATCCAATTCTTACCTGACTCCTTAAACTCACCACCTCTGACACAAAACTGCCAAACTCTCAAAACTCCCCATAAGCACCCAAATAAAAAGTGCCATCCTTGCTTGGTGGCTGGCTGCTTGGCAAAGAAAGCCCAATGCCCCATCACTTCAGTATGTTTTAATTCCTGCATCCCTGTAATTGACTCTGGGGCCTCCTCCCTTAGACCCCACCAGACATGACTGGTCCTTACCTACATGTGGGCTAATTCATCTGATGAACTTTGCCTGCCTGTCTCGTTGGAGTGATTATTTTGGGATATTTCCTCCAACTGGCTGCCAATTCTCCCAAAACTTATAGACAGACACTCGCTCACCTGTAGGTGCCCATCTACTTTGATTATTTTCCACATCTAGTTAAAGTTACTCAGGAGATATGCTGACAGCTGGATGATGTAAATGCATGAGCCTCATTCTTTAGGAATTTGATGTGGATGGGCTGCCTGTTATGAGATACATATAAACTTTGTGTTGTAACCTGAGCTTTCCCTTTAGCCTGACTCTGAGCTGGCCCTGTGCTCTGGAGCAGAGGAGCCTTTCCTAGCTGACCCTCAGTCTCTGCCTTTCACACTTCCTGGAGAGCAGAAGTAGTCAGGACTGGACCTCTGCAGCACCAGAGTTTTGCAAGGATGCTGAGTCACTGCATAGGAATGACCGTTTCTCTGGGGAAAAAAAAAAACAAAAAAAAAAAACACCACCCTCATAATTTCTCCATCCCTCTGAATTTCTGTGAGGTCTATGATTTTTCTGAAAGACGTGGCTTTGTCAGCAATGGGGCAGCTATGACTGAGGAGAGATGCGCTACACAAAAATCACCCCAAGCTGGCACAGCTCATTGACAGCAGCTGGAGTGAGATGATTTGCAGTTGCTCTCTGCCATGCAAGGGCATGCTCTGGTCAAAGCTCTCCCTGAATGACTTCTCCTGGCAGTGTTTTGTTGGAGTTTTTGAAAGTGAAGGAGACAGGGTGTGGACCTGCATGAGCACAGACTGGGGCACAGCACCATGCGAGTGATGTCTTTTATGGCAGTGGCCCGTCCCCTCTGATGGGGGATATGGGTTTCACAGCCCCATCAAGCTAGCAGAGAAAGTCTGCCTTACAAAAATCTTGCTTGCAAGGTTCTTATAAAGAATTCTGTTCTTATTCCCACTCCTAAAAAGCAGTCAGGAATTATTTCAAAAGCAACACAAGTCCCACATGTAAGGGTGACAAGACCATTTAAAGCAGTGGGGATTCAGCAAGCCTGGGAGCTGAGAGCCTGGACCTGAGACCTGTAAGGCACACAAGCTCATCACTGCTCCTTGCTGCCACAGGTAAGGACCCACCAGTTTCACATGGGTTTTGTTTGCCTTGACTCAATCTGCTTCTGAGAGCATGGCTTCATGCTTTGGGGACTTCTGCCCTTTTCCTCAAGGCCAGGTAACGTGGTCACAACTTAGACATCTGGCCACAGACCTGCAGAGACATGAGAGATGCATTCTCTTTGCAAACAAGAGGAACGTTGAATTTTGGAAATGGAGTGCCTCATTTGAGCTCCTTAAGACCAAGTAAGCAGTCAGGATGCAGTACTCAGAAATTGCATGACCTTTTCTTTGACCTATCAAGAAGACAATGGAAAAGAAAGGGAATTTTCCACCTGTCCTAGGTGGTTCCTGTTGAGCATCCTCCTCTGTCTTTATAGTTCCTTAGGAGACAATCTATTCCTAACCACTGTTGTACATAACTACAGGATACTCACATATCTCATGTACAGCATTTAAATATATTGTACAAGTTAGTCTATTTCTATTTAGTGTATGTAAAAGCTTGTCTCTATCAGACATAGTACCAACAGATAAGAGATAGCAAGGTGAATCTCCTCTAAGTGTAGTCTTCCTGCCTGGAAACTTGGAGCAGATGACAAGTATTTTCTGTTCCTTTTGTTCCTCACCAGGATGGACTCCCCTCCTCCCTTCAGCAGACTCTCTGTGCTGGGAGCTTACAGACAATGTCTCCTCTGTAAACATCATCCTGAGGCAATACTCTTTGACATACTAAGAACTATATTGTTCCTCTTAATTTGCTTGCTAAATTATGCTTTGTTAATCAAGAAGCTCCTCATGGGGCCTTGCATGATTCCTTGAGGCTGATTCATTGCAGGTATCATTTGTTTTGGAATCACGCTCTTAGTCCTATTGTTTAGTAATTAAATATAAAATGGTATTGGACCTACCTTATTTTTGGCAGGCAGTTTCCCATCCTTCCACTGGATCTCTGCACACTTCGATAGACAGTTTTAGTGTGGTTTCCTTGCTGGCTGAATTGTTTTCTGTACTGGCTGTTTTACAGAATGATACTCAGTGACCAAAGCAGTTTGTTTCCTCAGTGTGTGTGCAGCACTGAGATGTTGTGCACCTAAAAAAACCAAAACCACCCCAAAGCTTCCACTGCAGGCAAACATTAATAAGTGGGGGTGGGAGAGGAAGAGAGGTGGAATGGATGAGTGATGTAGCTTCCTGGGGTGCTGGGATGAGCTGGTGACCTCCATGAAGTGACTAATGTGTTGCGGAATGGACTCCCTCTACGTTCTGTGGTCTGAAATAGCAACTTAGGGTGCTTTTGGCAAGAGGAAACCACATGCCTAGCCATCTTCTGAGAAATGCTGTGACAAACTGAATGGTAAAAACCAAACACTTCAAACCACAATGAAGTAGCCTTTGCTACTGAAGCTTTCCAGTGCAGTCTTTTTGTGCTTCTTTGTCTCCTTTTTGTCTTTTTTTTTTTTTTTTTATTATTATACATTTATTCCTTTTTCTTTTTCCCAGGCTACAAGGAAGAAGAAAAATAGAAGAACCATAAATATAATTTGCAGGGCTTGTTGACTAGGGAGGAAGCAAATTTTAATTGACATATTGTAATTGCCATACATTGTCAGAATAGAAAAAAATCTCTGTAAGAATTCAGATGTCTGCAGCCAGTTCATGAAACCTCAGAGGTAAGAAGTGTCGGGCAGTTAACAGGACACTCTAAGAACACGTGCTGTCCCCTGGGAATGTATGGTTTTTGCAGATACAAGTACACCATCATTAGCTCTCCACTAAGTAGCCCCCTCCTTTGCTTCTGTTTTGCACTTTGCTAGGCAGTCCAACACCAGATGTCAGCAGCAGAAGCTGTAACTTGCAGCTGACAGTAGGGTGTTAGCAGAGGGAGGGAGTGCAGTTTGGGGAGAGATCATGTACCTCCAATTCAAACATGACAGGGATAAACAGCTGTGTCTGTGTACAAACTACCCTTGTGTGCTCTGATCTGAAACCTGTGTGCAAACACAACAATTTGTCTGTAACCCTGCCCAAATGAGCACCACCTGGTCCTGCAGCATCCCTTGGCTTTGAACTGACACAGCCTGCCCTGATGCAACGCCAGAGGCTGAAGCAAATGTTGGTAGATGCAGCTACTCTCCTCACCTCAGTGTACTGCAGCTCTCCAAACTCAACTGAGATTCGCCATATGCGGGCACTACTTAAACAGGTTATGAAGTTCCAGACCTGTTCAATTGCATTTGACAAGCTGCTTCCCAACAGTGCTACCTACAGCTAGAGCTGAGGAACCAACCTCCAAAAGTCACTGCAATTCAGAAGTGGTGGTTGCCAAGGTGGCACTGAATCCTTCTGACAAGGTAGCAGATGTCCAGTTGTTAACCTTGGGCTTGGATGGCTGAAAAAACAGTGGTTTAGCCTGGTGGTTGACAAACCAATGTTTGTGCCTGAGTGACCTCCCTTGGCAACGTTTTCTGGAAGTTCAACTATGTGAATTGTTAATTGCAGTAGTCCCTTGGTCTGTGGGGAAATGCTGGCATTTCATGACTATGCAATTCTTGTATGTCCTTTTTTAATTTACTCAGAACTAAAGAGAACATCCTGGCAAAACAGAAAGGAAGAAAATAACAGGAATGCTGTGCTTTTCAAGCAGTAGTTGCAGAACTACTTCTGCCTAATTTATCCCCAAGCTTTCACTCTTTGGAATGTGACTGAAGCTCAGGTATGGCATGCAGTTCTCAGAAATGAAGCTGAAGAGCGTGGCATCTGACTGACAAGAAAGGAGAAGGTCTGTAATCCCCCAAAAGTCCATGCAAAGGTGAACAGAGCAGCAACACATGCACTTAAAGATACATTCACAAATTTCAAATAAGTGGTTGCGTTAACAGATCTCATATTATGAATAAAATGTTATGTTTAAAGCAATTAATCAACTGCTGATATCTGGTCCCTGAAGAATGGGGAGTGGTCTGACAGAGATGCTGCAGTGGTTGGATGTGCATGCAAACACCATGCAAACACCAACTCAACTGAAGGCTGTTAGGGAGGTCCCTGCAGGCTCAGGTTCCCTGTGGCACCAGGAGCTGTCAGGAGAAAGGCAGACCTTGGAAGGAGCAGCCAGTATACACAGTTTTTTCTCACCAGGGATGCTGTAACAAATTAAAGCCAACAAATTTTTCCCACCAGCAGAGCCATCTCTGTCCTTTACCAAGACTGAAAGCTTGCTCTTCATTAAAAAGTGTTTCCTCAAGCAGCACACAGTTTTTAAGTGCTCTGGAAGGTCGGAGTGTTTCTGGGAGAAAATAACTTGGTTAAAGCTGACAAGAATACTTCCTACATACCGGTTGGGCTTGCAAATCTTTTAAAAATCAAGTGCAGTTCCTTATGTGATGGCTAAGTGGTGATCTCACATTTTGACCAGGACAGAATGCACTTCCAGAAATTTTGCAGGAAAGTGCAAAATGCACTTGCAACTATGCAAATAACTCAAGGAAAGAAAAATAAGATATCTTAAAGGAAAAAGACAATAGTATGAAGTAACTGCATTTTTCAGACTTATGGGAATGAATTCGTGAACCTACTCAAAAGCACATCCAAAATGTTTCTTTAGAGGAACACTGATACTTGAGCTGTTTCGGTTTTCAGATTAGTTGCCATTAAAGAGAGAAGGAATCATTAATGTGAAAGCATGTTTGAGAATTTTTTGTGTCACTTTATGATTTGGGCCTGCTGGCTTGCAATTGATTTGCATAATTTGAGGCTAATCTGTGCAGCCATTCAACAGAGAGAAAACATTTTATTTGCAATCATAGTCATTTGGAGTAGTAAGAATTTGCAAAAATGTAAGCCACCTCATCAGAAATGTGAAACACAATTTACTAGTAGAAGTTTGATTAGCAAATGAGGTCTCACAGTCTGGCTGCTCCACTGTGCCATAGGAGAGGCTCCTGTGGGCTGAGAGCTTGGCTGGTTTCAGCAGTGATCACAAGCCACACAAAAAGGGGAGCACAGGCATAACAATGACAAAGCAAAAAGGCACAAAAACAATGATTAAAATAAGTTGTATGACTTATTTTTATGTCGTCTCAGGCGATGGTGGAGGAGAAAGTCTGTGCTTGTGGAAGGGCAACCCTGTCTTTCCAAGGGGCGGGGCCAGGGAAGGATCATGGACCTGTGGAGATGGGGGCAACCTCAGTGGAGGAGAGGTGAGGCCAAGGCGCTGCTCTTTGCATGAGGCAACGCATGACCTAGGCCCTGAGTCCGTCTCTTGGCTTGTTTGGTCTCCTTAACCTAGAAAAAGAATTGTGTCACAGAAGCATCAGCAGCTCCTGGGTCTTCCTTGATTTACATGAAGGGTGCAGACCACTAACTGTGTCGTCTGAGTTACATGTAGGGACATTTGCACTACTCATTGCAGCATGGCTTTTCCTGGAGCTCAGGTCAAGGCCAGGGTGGCCTTTTCTCCTGCAACCCACAGACACAGGGGGCTGAGCCAGTTTAAAAATCTGTGCTTGTATTTAGGTGCTTATGAAAACCCAACCTTATGGACAAAGTGCTTGTGAAAAACCCAGTACCGCTGTCTGCTTAGCAGCATAGCTGGGAAAAGCTGAGTTTCTGGCTCTGACATTTGTTGTCGTGTCCCCTAAAATTTGATTGTGTCAGAGGTAGAAGCTGCCATTTACTGTAGTTGCATGGTGGGGAATGTCCCTAGAGTAAGAGCAAAGCGTATAAAAAACGGGAAGTAGCACTCAGTGGATCACTTGCTTGTCTCACTGAGCACACAGCCAAGATGATGATGGTCACTTGCCTGCTCCTCTCCAGCCTCTTGACTGCTGCTCCAGGTAACTCCCTTGTCTGTCTGGGTGTCTGTGTCATTATCCTAACAGTGTTAGGGATCTCAGTGGCTGTGCCAGCCTCCTTCTGTGCTGCTGGGTGCAGCAGTCCCCACCTTGCACCCTCCTGGGGCAAGCCCAGGGGTGACAGGGCACTTGTGGCACTGTACTACTTACCTGAGGCTCAGGAGTGTCACTGCTGGTTGCATTGACAGCATCCACTTAATTTACCACCAGTGCATTTATAAATTCCAGAGAGATGTATAAATTTATTGCAATGGGCAAATTATAAAGCAGGCAAACTGTGCCTGTAGGTATCTACTCAGGTCATCAAAAGCATGGGTCTATTACACTGGTTTTGTATTTAAAAATCATGTAGAAAAGGCTGAGTTAGTTTCAAAATAGCTTATAGTCTGCCTGAGACTGCTGAGATCTGGAAAGCAAAGTGACTGGCACAGCTTGACAACTGGCTTCTTGGTCTTTGATGGAAATCTGCCTGGCCATGGTCACAGCCAGAATCTCAGAGCACTTTGTTGAGTGGGTTAGCCTAGTGTACCTCTGGGCATTGCCGACATCCTCACCCTTCTCTGCAAAGAAATCTCCCTTTCTTGTAAATTGAATTATGTTTTCAGTGCTGCAGCTGTTACTGGTGATATCTCCCTTCCCATGCTGACATGCACAAATAAACTTTGAATACTATTACGCCAAGAGAACTGTGGAGGTGAGCTGTCAGCTGCACCCTGCCTGTGCCCTTAACAATTTTTTCATGTCTACAAACTGGAAGAGGAGACTGATTGTTTTCTTCTTTTCCCTGGAGACTTTTAATACTATGGTATTCAGGTTGTGAAAGTTTTCTACCTGTGGTCTTTCAGTAGGGTCTCTTCTACAGCTGTTTCTCAACAGCATGACTTCGATGCTGAGATAAGAGGACGGATGTAGTTTGCCTCCTACCTTGCTTTTTCCTTCTGTTTTTCTGATCTTTGCCGGTCTCTGACAAGTGTGAACATATGATGTATAGTGAGACACATAACAATTTTTAGCAGTTTTACTGATTTGCTTTGTCCCATGCCACAGGAGGACTAAGAGGGTGGTGAATGGCTGCACAGGGCCAATAGCTGTTTGGTCATCAGCATGGCTGAAAGTTTAGGGAATGTCTCCATGGGTGCCCATGGGATAGCAGTCCTAGCAGACAAATCAGTGACTCCCAAAACCAGAACTGCCTTTCTCAGTGGTGCTCTCTGCAACACAGGTATCAGGCTGGCAAGATGCTTGGTGTGAGAGGTGGCAGGTCCAGTGAAACGCTCTGGGTAGTTCTTTCAAGCTGCATTTTCAATTTTTCCGTGGATGGAGGGATAGAGAAATCCTCCAGAGCTGCTCTGCTTGGAAATGAGGGTGAAGGGCTGTGGGGGCCTCTGCTAGGGTTGGGCTGCAGAAGAGTGTGTGAAATGCTGAGTGTGGCACCTGATTCTCCCCAGCCTCTGTGCAGGTGACAAACAGAAAGGTCCAGTCAATCCAGGTGGGAGGAAACGTTACTTTTTCATGCCAGTCCGTCACGAAAGAAGATGTGATACAGGTGACCTGGCAGAAGGAGACGGATGGGGCTGAAGACAACATAGCAACTTACAGCACGATGAATGGCCAAAAGATAGCCAAGGCCTATGTCAACCACGTGAGGTTTGTCCACAGCGAGTTACAAGCCTCGGCCATCTCCCTTCATGGAGTCACCCTCCAAGATGAAGGATGCTACAAATGCATCTTCAACACATTTCCCTCGGGGGCTGTCACCGGCAGGATGTGTCTCAAGGTTTATGGTAAGGCACTGTAATTCTGTACAGGCGCTTAGCTGAGGACCAAGTCATTTTTCCTGTGAAAAACCTTCCCTAACATTGGGACATTGATGCGGGGAAAATGGTTCTCCCTGGTGAGAACCCTTATCTCTCTTTCTCTGGTTTTACCCCTGACGGGAAACCAGCATTCAACAATTCTTTAATTATCTTCCCTTTCAAGTTAGCAACAGCGAGATTGAAAACTCATGCATAACCCATGACTTCCTTCAAGTTTCCCTGGTCCTGTGCTGTGCTGAAAGGTGCCTGGCCACAGTCATGAACCCCGTGCTCTTCTGCTTCCTTTCACTGCTGCTCTCACCTCCTATCCTGGAAATCAGGCAATTTTTAACTTGCTCTGCATTTGGTTGTAAAAAAATTGCAAAGTATTCAATAGGCAAAGAGGCACATGACCAGAATAGCTGGAAGACCATTTTGAAGCTAGATTAAAAATAACAGTAGTTGGGTTGGGGTCAGGAAAAGGATGCAAAACAAAAAACAAAAANCTTATGGGATTTGACACACAAATATCTTGAGCAAGTCATCATCAACTAGCTTGAAGAAGAGAGTTGAAACAAACCATAAGTCAAGATGGCAATATTTGTCACCTCCATATGAAATCATCAACTAGTAAGTGCAACCTGAAATAAAGACAAATAGATGAACTCAAAAGAACTAAGAGTGACAAGCTGCTTATCTTTTGAGGAAAGCTGCTGGGTTTTGTCCAGCTGAGAAAGCTGAGACTTTATAAACATGCGCTGAGGACACACCCTGTTGTCTCCTGGCTTTTTCAGGGATGAGACTGCTGTGGGGCAAGTGGCCAAGGATCATATCCTCTATGGAGAGTATCAGTGTTTGTGCCCTGTCACTGGTGATATGACCCCTGCAGAGTATTTTGTTTATCTCTAGTACCTCCTGCTGACAAAGATACAGACACATATGTCCACACACATATGTCTCTGGAGTCCTCTGTGTGGAGAAAGGAAGCTCCTAACTCGTAGGGGAAAGGAGGTGGTGGTTAAAAATACAAGGGGCTAACCAAGACTGGAAAAAAAGTTCTTTTTCCCCTCTTTTGGGAAAACTAGGGCAGAAAAGAGAAATGAGGAGAAATTCATGCAGTATTTCATATATGAAGAGGAAAGTTCCTAAAGAAATCCAGTTCTGAGTCATTCAGAGGATAAACACTGATAATATGTTACAGGAAAAACATGGAAGTGCTTTGCAGAGAGATCCCATTCTTTTTAATCAAGTAAATCTAAACACTGAGATTTCTTTTAGTTTTCGGTTTTGGGGAAATTCCTTCCCAACTCACCAACCTTTTGGCTATGGTTCATCCTTCACCAGAGCACTACTTCTGAAAAAAGAAGGGATGTTTTTCTGCTGCCACACACACTCATGCAAGAATCTCTCCCTGCATCTGAGATGAAAATGCATCAACTGAGAAGAGTTCAACTTCTCTCACAGGCTCATAGGCCACTGCCAGAGGCTGCTCCACCAAGGTCAGGGTTGCCTTCCTGTAATGTGCTGTATCAGACCAGCCCTGGAGGTCTGATGTTCACCATGAACAAATGGACATCTGGCACTCTGACAGAAGGTTTTAGTTCATATATGGTTATTTTATTGAGCTAATTTATACAAAGCTACTTAAAAGCCACAGTCTTGCTCATTATTCCCTAACTCCTAATGATGGGAACAACTTGTCTGAGCAAGCCCAGAGAATGCTCCATGAGGGAGAGGGAAGCCAGCAGGAATCTCCCAAGGCTCAGAGATTTGGGGCAAGGTGACCAAATCAGTCACCAGTTCAAAATGAAACGCTGCCATGTCTTTGTCCTCAAGAGGGGACTGCCAGGGAATTTACGAGCTGGTAATTGCCCGATTACAGCAGCTTTGCAAGCGCGGCTATTCCGGGACAGGACCGGCACTATCGCCACGTGATGAGGGGAAGTGAAACCACGTAAGAACTGGATACAGCACTGTGAAAAAATTAACAGGTATGACTGGAGGGATGTCAGACCTGCCTGGCTGAGGAACAGCAAACCCAGGAAGAAGCAGAAATATTCTACCCTATAGCAAAATCCATTTTGGAACAGAGTAGTTTCAAGAAAGCACGGTGGGTCTCTCTTGAACAGTCTGCTGCCTTTCCTCCTTCATTTTACTTTGGAAATATTTTGCCAACCTTCATTGTCAAAGAGGATGAAATGAAACCCAGGATGAGGATTGAGGGAGAGGTATGGAGAGAGGGGGATGTGCCACATGAGGATAGGCAAGACTTGAAGTCACAAAATTCCCTGAACATTTGCTGTGCTATCTTTGCAGACTGCCTGCCTTCACTGTAGATGGCACCATTTGCCTGGAAGTCTTGAGCACAGTTGGAAAAATGCCATCGCAATTTCTTAGGGAAACCAAGGCACAGTACTGCTGGTGAGCCATCTACATGGTTTGAAAAAGTTTTCTGTCATCATGAGGCGTAGTGTGATTCCTACAATCTTTTATCATTCTCTGTAACGCCACTGCTAAGCCTTCAAACACAAAAAGCATATCATGACCTGATGGTCCCCCTCTAATTACAGAAAGCCATTACAGAAGGTCCCTTTTTCAAATATTTGGGAATGTTGACAGAGCTGAAATTTGGGAAAATCTGCAATACTGATCTGCAAGAGAGACTAAAGCAAGTACTGGCACACAACATCTCAGGCAAAGACTTTTTCACTGGAAACAAATATTTTAATGAAAGGCAAAAGGAGGAATTAAGTGTATGCATCAAACACAAACAGCCAGCACATACAAGCAAACAGTGTAGCAGGACTTCACTGCAAAAGCAAGCACTTACAGGTTTTGACAGTGCATCTATTACAGACATTTGCTAGAGAGAAGCTCAGCCCTACAGGATCATTCCTTGGGGTCCATTGTGAGGAGAGAACTGCTTAGTCAGAAGTAGTGCAGGTGCAGAGTGCATGTGTTTCTGGCAAGACACTGAGAAATTTTTCTCATCCTCTGTGGTAACATCTGTGACTTCTCCCTTTGATTTATTTTGAATTTTGCAACCTAACACTTGAAGTTAATGCTGTGGGTGGATATGTTATTTTATGCATCATGTGAGTGAAAGAAGAAGTTCAGAGACCATTTATTAATCGAAACATAAATTGTTTGCGATACTAGTCTTTTCATACCTGGGAGATTTTGAGAAGTTCCAACTGAAATCCCCCTACACACTTTCCTTGTTTTTCTCAGAGGTTTCAGCAGCTCTGTGGGGGTTGAGTTTTTGTCTATGGTTGATGCAAAAAGTGAGAAATGCAAGTTTATTTTTCTAGGCTTGCACAACCATAGTAAGTAAATGAGATCAGGCTTGCAAAAAATCAAACAACAAACAAAAAACAGCAAAACTGTTGGTATACAAAGTCTTGCTTCTACCTTCTGGCAGTTATGGCTTGGAAGACACAGAAAATCTTTTGAGGTGCATCTGGAATTGTACCAGAAGGTTATAAGTGCCATTATGCATCCGGCACACACCTTTTCCCCTTTTTGCAGTCTGCTACACCTCACAGGCAAATCTTTTTTTACCTCACAAAAGGAAAAATCATTGGTTTTCCTAAGAAGAATGAAAAGAAGTTTTGTTTGCTTGTTTAAAAGCAGGATTGCTAAATGATAGTGGTATGTTCTAGTGTTGGGACAAAAATTAATTTCAGCATTAATATTGCACTTACCACTGTTATTTTTCTTATGTAAGTAGTAATATACACAGGGAGTTCTACTAATTATAGAGTGGATACTTTTTTAATCAGAGGGCATTTATGTTAATTCTGACTTGATTGAAACTAGAACTGCCACTGCACTTAAATGCTTAAAAAAAGCAATATTGTCAGAAACAGAGACCTAGAAGTAGAGTGTGGTTTAGACTCCTATTCCATCAGCACATGCACGGAAGTAGAAGTCAGGCTGGTGAGCTGCCACGCAGAAACCTGTAAGAGCCTTAATGAGAGATATGGGACTCCAGGTGACTGTTTAAAGGTGCTGTTTATTTCATAGATTGAATTTACAGCAGTCATGGGTCGTGGGTGAACAGAGCCCAAACCTATAGGTGTCAGCATCAGCTTATAGGCAAAACCTGAAGCCGCTTTGGTTCTGGTTACAATGCATTATATAGTTTTCTTTACTGAACATCTTAATACATAATAACCAATCAGTATCATACACAATACCTTTACATTCATCTATAGCCTATCACAACTACTATCATTACCATATTATGGTTAGTACTATCCAATCACATCGAGTTAGTATGTTATATTTTACGCTTAAAGTTGTTTTTCTGTTTTCTTGCAGTGGAAAATTCTTAGACCTTTTCTCTACTTGGTAAAAACATGCTTTTGTTTGCCTGTGGTTTTTCTCTTTGCTTGGTAAAAACATATTTTTGTTTGCAAACTTATCCTTTGCTCTTAGCCATAAAAATTTCCTTCCAACTCATCTTAACCTTTGTGCAGTAAAAACTAACTCAGCAATCCCTAATTTAAACATTTTTTTATTCTTCTATATCAAAGCTTGCTTTCATTTCTAGAGAACCTTCTGCTAAGCATTCATATCTGTAAGATTTTCCTGATAAATTTTCATCTTCCCCAACAGAAACCCATGGATTGCACACCCAAATGGAACTACATGCCTTTATAGATATTGGCCTGTGCAAACTGACCTTATCAAACTGAGCAGAGGCTTGAACTAGACAATCTCCTGAAGTCCATTCTGACCTAAGTTATGGTGTCATTTTATGCCAAAGGTTAAATAGGTGATTTTTCACATCGGACATGCCTTATGTGGTCAGATCTCACCTGGAGTTCTATCCAGGTTGAAACCAACTTCCTGAACTTCTCCCCTTTATCTATTCCTTGCAAATACAGTTTGTAAAAATAGAAATCAACAAGTAGGCTTCATGTGAGTAAGCGTGAATGATGCCTGTAGTTCATCTTTCTTTCACAGAGTAAAATTAATTGTGACAGCATCCGCAAATCTTCTGGAGTGAGAGTGTTCAGAAGAAGTGATCTTTCATGATAGTTTTGAGAGATACTATGATACACCCAAAACCCATTTACAAGACGAAACAAAGTTATACAAGCACAAACCCTCCACAAGTGAAATCCGATGGTGTAACCACATACAAATTCACTATTACTGTCTTGCATAAATAGATGCATTTAGTCTTTTGATTTGCAACTCTACACACCTCAAACACCAGTGAAGCTAATCCTGCAGGTAATTTTAAAGGAAAATAATTCTAACTCATTTAAGCAGTTCAGTTCTTTCAGAGAGAAAAGGACAAATGACTTCACAGTTTCACTACCTTCTGCTTTTAACTCAGCCATAATCACCACTTCTCAGTTGGGATACTGCTGCTAGTAACAGAACTGAAACAAATGCTTCTACCCTCTTGCCCTTTCTTTTGTCTAGCTCTCCACTTCTAGATTGCTGTCTGATCGCTTTCATGTTTATTTATCACTGCTGGGTCTTTGGGAAGGGGGAGCTAAGATTAGACAGCAAGCTTTTCCTCCAAGATAACTCTAAATACAGATGCTCTTTGCTCAAATAACTAATGGACTTTGTCACTTTGTTGTTTACAGCCATCTCAGACCCCAAAGTGGAAACTAAGCTTATACCCAGTCCAGACAAAGCTGAGGACTCTGAGAAAATGGTGGGGATGAGCTGCTCAGCAACAGGGAAACCAGCTCCAAAAATAACCTGGCACCTTCCCAGCATCCTGCAGCAGAAACCAAGGGAGTACCACATAAAGTTCAGCAACCAGACCGTGACAGTCATCAGCAATTTTACCCACACCCACTCCAAAATCCTTCAGGAGTACCCCATCACCTGCGTGATCCAACACCCTTCTCTAAATGTGACCCTGGTCCTACCCACAGACAGCCTGGAGCAGGGTCAGTATGTAACCCTACTCCTGCTCTGGAGTGGGGCAGAAAATGGGAAGCACCTTCTGGGGTAGATCAGAAAACTCCTCAGAGGGTTGGGAGCAGGTGGGGAAGGCACCTGGAACAGCAGTTGTGACTGGGCTTGGGAGGGATGGAGGAGGTGCCGTGGAGCATCCAGATGCCAATGGCACTAATGTCTTACTGCTCCTCAGGTCCCCTTACCCACCATGATGTGCTCCAGCCTCCCAGTCTCTGTGAAGGACGATTTGTGACAGGGCTCCCTGTCACATAACATGACAAACCAAGATGTGCCAGAGTTGGGTAGCTCAGAGGGATTGGGTTCTGTAGGCCTGACCTTAACATCAGACCCCAAGCACAGGTCTGCTGACAGTGCCACTTGTGTGCACCATGCTGGAATGTGCTCCCAGTTCCCCTATCCACCCCATTTCACCCCAGGGAATGGCCAAGGGATGCTTGAAATGGGTTTGGGGTTGTTTTTATACTTCATGTGCAAACTGAGTGTCTGCTGCTTTCCCCACAGGTCCAGACAGCAGCATGGCACCGGCCATTGCCATTGCAGTGGGGGTCCTGGTGCCCCTGACCTCCCTTCTCCTTCTCACCTTCCTTCTCTACCACTGCCTCAGGCACCTACGTGACCCAGAGAGAAACCCAACCTGGCCATGCTGGGTAGGTCTGCCTTTCCTCAGGGTGCTGCAAAATTCACGCCCACAGGTCTTGGGGCTCAATACCACAACCTGGCTCTGCCCAGCCACACCAGGGATGCCTGCACACTGCCCAAGCCAGGCTGAACCTGGGCCGGAGAGGGACACAGGAATGAGCCCCCAGCCAGACAGCTGGGAAGGGGAAACCTGATGCTGCATAGCCAGTCTACAGGTGCCCAAGAGTGCTGACAGCTAGAAAACATTCACTGTGCCAATGACAAGGCATGCTGCCATGGAAGCATCACTCTACCTACTATATTTATGCACAAAATAGTTGTATAAGCAGTGGCCAGACCCTTGTACTAGTCTTCTGCAGCTCCTCAAATAGCCTCCCTCAGCACAGCCAGTGCAGCTCACAAAGGCAGCAGCTTTGAGGATGGGTCTCAAACAAAATGTGGTCATAGAGGAAAATGGTCCCTCTGTGAGGGAAGCCCAGGGTGCCATGCTGGGGCACGGGCTGAGGCACTGCTGGTTGTCCACTGAGGCTATCCTAGTGCAGGGCATGCAGGATACAAGCTTGACATGGGGGTAAACTAAATGAAGTGGCATCATTTCAAAAAATCACAGTCTAGTTTTGTGAAGGCTCCTCATCCTCCTTGCAGTATATGTCTAGCATGTGCACACTGGATTTTGGTGAAAATTTTGGAGAAAAAGAAGCAGTGGAGGAAATGCAACACGTCTTTGATGGATGTTATGCCTCTAGGTCCAAGCTGCAGACTGCTGGTGGAATTGCAACGGGAAAACTTTAGTCTCCACTCACAGAGAGATGCAAGGACTCACTTGGCGATACAAATATCCAGGATCTTTACCCTCACACTTAAAACATCCATATATTTTGAAGAAATAAACACCACAATCTCTCTTTCGTCAGATACTTCCTGCCTGCAACAACGCCAAGAAGTGCAGGCAGTACGGAGCTGCAGGCAGGCGGGTTCCTGTGGCGTCCCTCAGCCTCGGTGTATCACTGAATACCTGAGAAACAGCCCAACCTACACATGCAAGAGAGAAACTCTTAAAATGGCACCTCAAGCTTCCAAGCAAACCTCCTGTGACTTTCTCCAAGAGAAATATAAAAAGTGACCATTTATATTAGATATTTATTTATTTTATTGTACCATAATATTCCATTTTGTAAGAAAAAAATGTAAAGTATTTATTTGAAACTCCGGCTAGCTGTGTGGATCCATTTAGTGCAACTCATGCTTTCTATTTTTGAGAATTTTAACGTTGTTTATTACTCTTTGATATTTTAACATTATAAACTCAATGGGGGATTGTCTGAAACAAGGCAGCAGTTTGTAAGGCTACTGGCTTGGAAAGTGTTGCTGATGGACCAAAGGAGCCTCCCACCAGAAGCTGGGCTGCAGAAAACCTGTGGAACAGCCAGCACACTGCTCTGAACTTCAGGTGTTGAACTTGCTCCCTAAAGGGCACAAGAGATCAGGCCAAGACTGCAGCCAGCCTGAACTTAAAACCTAGGTGCCAGGAGCAACAGGCTTCAAAGCAGGAGTCATGAGGAAGTGCCAAGTCCAATTTCCAGTAACATCTCCTGGAAAACTATGTAAAAGGCACATAGGTGTTTCCTTCTTCCCTCTTTCTGAGGGGTTTCCATAGCCCCCTTCTTAATGTCTCTGATCTATCACAGCTGCCTTTTGTTTCCTGGCATCCCACCCACCTGCAGGAGGAAGCAGGGCAATAAAAGGACAGTTGCAGGGCGAGTAGGTTGTTCAGTGCATTTTGTTTGTGTCCTGGTGTAGTGGCAGGTGAGTGCAGTAGGAAGTAGGAGGCTGGTGGGTCTGAGGAGGTGGATGCTTTATTTATTTCCATATGGGCAGATAAGTACCAGTGTAGGGCAAGGAGTGTTCCCTATTCTGACAATGCTTTGCTTCTAAGCAGTGGGTCAGACCTGAGCTGTAATCTCCTGTAGTTCCCTGAATTGTACTACATGCTCATGAAGTCATGTAGACTTAGGGAAGGAGAAATGAACCCACGTGCTTCATGCTGGTCTTGTGGGAAGCCACCAGTGCAGGCTGCTTCCTCTCCTTCTAGCTTCCCGGAGCAAATGCATGTAATCTGGTTTTTCCTCATCCATGTATTTCAAATGGACATCCCACATGAATCACTAAGTTGTGGTCAGAAAGCCAAGTGAACTAAAACGAAAGCAAGGGAGTGAGTTGAGAATGAGTAAACCTGGTCTTTACTATAAAATACTTCTTTTAGGCCCCCCTACCACCTAGAAATAGCATAGTTGTTGAGTGAGAGGAAAGGGGAACTGGCTGCAGCTGTTAGAATTGGGGGTTTTTTTCTCCATACCCCCCTAATTGTCAAAGGAGGAAGTAATGATTTGTTCAAACTTTTCCACCATTGCCATTTAATTTCTTCCTTTATGAGGGAAGAGGCCAGGGGAGAAGAAGGTTTTCCCCTGGGTTTGTGGAGGGCAAGGAATGGGGTGGAGAGCCCCTGGCACCCTCCTTGAGCAGGCTGTGTGGCCTTAGCCCTTGTCATTCTGCAGAGTCTGCACTTGCAATTTAGAGCAGTTTATCTGAGTTTTAACATGAGGTTTCTGCTTGTGTTTAGACTAAGGTTTTGTTGTTTTTGTTGTTTGGTTTGTTGGGTTTTTTTAAATTAAAAAAAAATCTCTTGAAGAAACAGGGAGTTTGGACATGGCTAAAGAAAAGGATTTCCTGAGGGAAGAGAGAAAGGCACAATGCCAGTGAGAAATCCATTCAAACCCAGGAAAATTGCAAGATTATCTATTATTGTTTTCTACAAGTGGATCGCCTGGAGTGTGGGAAAGCAGGGCTTGGAGTCACAAAAGCATCTGTGTGTGGGTTTGTGTTTCCTTTACATTTTAGCTGAATGTAGAAATTTTTAAAGCTTTTAGAGGTTTCTGCTTACAAGCATGATAGGTGAGGGATGCAATGGCTTACAGGTTTAAGATTTCTGCTTATGAGCAGTTGGGTGAGGGATGCAATGGCTTACTGGTAAAATTCCATACAAGATTTATTTTTTCATTCATGATAATGGAATGAGAACATGACATCCAGTTACAGAATACTTAAAACCAATACATGTACTTACCTTCATGCTATACAAAGCCATCTACTAAGATGTAGAGCCATAAAATGCTGTGTGCTACTGCTGTGGTGTTTGGCTTCATGTAGCAATGAAATGAAGGCAAAAATACAGACTATGGATAATTAACTGACTGATGGCTATAGGGGAAAAAAGAATATGAAATACATACAAACCATCTTTTGTGGAATAAACAAAAGCATGGCTGAGGGAATCAGAAGTTTTGACTATGAATGATGAACATCCTAACTGCTGTTATGAGATTTCTTTGTGATTAGTTTGTGCTTGTCTGTCCAGTTACTTCTGTTAACAATTTGTAAGAATTCCTTGGAGGTTATATTTCAAATGGGTTTATACAGATACCTAGTATTTGTTTTAATAAATGTGTGGTTTTAATAAATGTGTGATTTTAATAAATGGGTGAGCTTGATCCCCAACACCTTTTGTGTGCTGTCGCCCTGTATGGCTGTAGGTGGAGGCAGTAGGTGAGGTTGGTGTGGAGCTTGAAATGAGAAATAGAAATAAAACTGATAGGATAATTAAGTGAAATAGACTGCTCTATTTTTCTGCTCCAATACAAGTGATGTGAAGTAGATTAACTTTGTAAGTAAATGGAAGCAGACCATGTTTTCAAAATAAATTGTGTGGGAATGTTCTGAGCTACTTCTGCCACCACAAAAAAGGAAAAAAAGCCTAGGATTTTTGCCTGTTTTGAGGCTGGGCAGTTTTCAGTCTCACCCAAGTCTGCCTTTGGCCACTTTGTGTCCCTGCATTTTGTCCAGCCTAGGGACAAGCGGTGTTGATGTAGGGTATAATTTCTCCTAACTGATGGGAAAAGTGCAAGCGGGAATGCCACCTTTCTGCTTGCCTCACACTTAGATAAAACTGGTTCTGGGTAGTGTGTCTCTCTTTATAAAGCAAATGCAAGATCCTTTGACCCTGACGTTAGCTGGTTTGGGTTAAGATTTTAACTCATGTAAGAAGTGTCCTTTTAAATAGTTGAGATGGATACATAGATAAATAAAATGAAGGTTCTTCAGGCTGTATAAAATATCCATGCTTCTGTTTTGGCATGCCAGGCTATTTCAGAGGTGTATTGTGATGGTATTTTTCTCTGCTTAGATACTGGGTTCCTCGTTCTAAGAGAGCAGTAAGATGCAAGCAAATTGGCCCCAACAGCTCTGGCTGAAGATATGACTTTGAAATGTAGCTGAAATGTTTGTCTTAGATATTTTACAGGCACTGGCTGAAATAGGAAGAATATTTTTCTTCTGAAACCAGTGCTGGCAGAGGCATGGGACTAAATTCGTACAATGAAAAGAAACTTTGTTTTGGTGATAGACCTTTGAAAGCATCATTAATCAATTTGCTGTTGCGTGACCTTGGGGGAATGATTCATCTGAATACCACACCAGTAAATTTTCTTATTAAATCAGACATGGAAGAAAATATAACCTATTGATTTTTATTCCATTTTCAGCATTGAGCCCCTGGAAATCAGCTGGAACAAGAGAATTGCACTAATTGATTGCATTTTTCTCTTTTATAAATGAGACTATCCAAGCCAGGCAAATACAAATCAAGTGTATTTTTGTTTTCACTCTTGGTACACCAGAAATTGCTCATGTTTTTGGAAGCCATACAAAGGGCCTTCTCATATCTCTGCTGCTTTCATCTTTGGATATAGAAAGCTATGTGTAAAAGGAGCACTGAATACTTGTCCAACTCTTTGTGGATGGACTCTGTTGTAGTCTGCTTAACTTTGAGAAAAGCTACCTGAAATTTCTGGGGAGACTAAGAGAATCCTCAGTCTAAGACCCCGACACAATACAGTTTTAAATTCCCTAACATGTCATATGCTGTGGTCCTTAACCATCCTAAGGAAAAGGCAGCTTTGTCTAGTAAAAGAGCACTTGAAATTGTTCGTGAAAGACTAAGATGGAATGAAAACCTTGCAGAAAAAAACCCTACACTTCTTAATAGAAAGAAAAAAAACTTAATTTTTTTCAATTAGAATATTTTATTTTATATTATCCTTTAGGTAAATTACAGAAAGTCCAGGTCTCATCATAAACACCTAGGCTTACATTTCAGTTTAAAGAAATCAATTTGTTTTCCTTGTTTACAGGAATGTAGCTGTTTGCATAAAAGAGATGGTGGTGGATTTTAGCTGCCCATCATCTGCGTAACAAGAAATATCATTGTTTGCTGCAAGTTTCTCTCTAAATACCAGAACCTATACACAAAGAAGAAAAGTGGGAAATGTCCTAGTCTAGTTTTCTGAGAATCTTTGCATACCTACTTTAGAATGGTTCCATTTTAAGCATATTAAGTGTAGGTTGCCTACTTTCTAGGATTTATTAACAGAAATAAGGTGTCGGTTGTCTACTCAATACTTCGGTATTTATGTATATAACTTCAACATTTCTTTCTGAAAGTCTGTATTGTAACAATTTCCAACTACATCAAGACATTTGGAAGACATTCCTTGGAATCTAGCTCAGGCTGCACAGGGAAACCAAGGCCTTTGCTGCATCACTGAGAGAAAGTGCTGAGCTCCCTGGAGGCTCTACTGGGGTGGAAACTTTCTGACTAGGATACAAAACAAAAAGGGGCCACATCCTGGGTCACAGCCAATAACATTCCAGGCTAAAAGGAGGTGATGTACCAGGGTCTCCAGTGAGCTCTGGCCCAGCAGAAGGATTTTGTGGTCATTGTGCAGGTTTAGTTCCTCTAGTCTCAGTTTCTGACTCTGTATCTCTCTGCTGTGGATCTGACAGACATGGGTTGGGAGGCCTGGAAAAACTGAAGCCAGAAACTGCCAAGAAACAGCATCAGTCATCAACAGTGAGACACATGTTTTTCCTGAAAGGTGAGCAAGAGGGCTTGTGGACCCCCTACTTGATTCTCTACAGCTTCCTTCATACCCTTAGCACATTTATTCTTTCTTTGCCCTTTTTCTGGTCCATGGGATCCAAACCTGATGCTGAACTATCATGCAGTGCAATATCTCTGCCTCAAACAACAATCTTGTCCTTTGTATTCCTGTCACTTGACTCAGCCACCTATTCTGCCTCTTGTGGTTGTTTCGTCTCCCTGATATTGTTCTGTCTTACCACACCTTTGAAGATGTTGTCCACCTCTCTTCTGCTGGGCACCTCTTGTTCTTCTCCATCCAGGGTTGTCATAGGGCTGAGCTGGGAAGTGGGAGCTAGGGAGGAAGGAGGGAAGGAGAGAAAAGAGCAAAAGGGCACACAGAGACCCAAGGCAGAGGAACGATCTCAAAGTGGAGCCATATGGGGAAATAATATTCCCAGGAAAACTCTCAAGTTGACAATTTGTTAGAAAACATGAGCTTAGGCCTTGGCTGCTTCCAGGAGTAAAACTTCTCCCAAAATTAGCTTTGTAACATGAATGTTACCTGCAATCTGTATGTACCTCTCTGTGGCCTGTCACTTCTGCAAGCATTAGCAACTAATTAATTTGAGGAGTTTGGCCAGTTGGACAACCAAGCCCAGAGATACTTGGTAAAACTAATTCGAGGAGTGCTTAGAAAGAAAACCCCTTCAGACTATGAGCAAATGTCCTGTTTTGTGAAGTCTGCAGAGTTAATTAGCAATGGATGGGAGCGGTTTGCACTTCTTTTTTCCCTTGATGGCCAGCATTTGACATGAGGCTGGCTATGGGTACAGCAGCCAGGGAAGATAAGGACTGAGCACTGCACCTGACACTGGATATCGCTTTGTGTTCCTCAATTGATTTCTGATAAAATTCCCATGACTTCTGTTATAAATGAAACGCCAATTAAATTATAAAAGTTTTATTTAACAATTTATATATCAGAAAT